>OAMR01000535.1:253396-291050 GCA_900205405.1 Echinochloa crus-galli
GTGGTGCACGGCAGTAGCTGCAACAGCAAAGCTCCGGGAGTCCGGGTGGACAAGGTTACAAGGTGTTTGCACGAGTGTTACAAGGGTGGGCAAGGTGTTTACAAGGTGAGCTTGGGTGCAGTAGCTGCAGTAGCCGTGAGGGTGCTCACCACAGACGGAGGTGGCCGGTCACGGGCGGAATTTCGACCGGTGACGGGGAGACGGCCGGCGACGAGGGCTTCGTGGGGGCGCACTCCTCCGGCAGCACTACAGTGACGGGAGGCAGGCTCGAAGGTGCGGTACATCTCGTAGGTGGTCATGGTGGCCTCTGTTTGCTCCAGGGGCAACGGGGCTGGGCAAATCGACGGCAATGGTGCCGGCGGCGGTATCATTCCGTGGATGGCGAGCTTCGGCGGACGGAACGATGACTTAGTCTTGCGGTAGGTGTGCGTCTTGGCGCTGGGAAGCTCGGAGTGGTCTCGGCTTCTCCCGTGAGAGACGGCTAATCGGCGCGCCATGGCCGCGGCGCCTTGCTCTAGCGACGGCGACGATGTGCGGCCGGGGCGACGAGTGGGGGCAGGGGCGACGAGCGCGGGCGGGGGCTACCGTGTCGACGGTGGGAAATAAAAAGAAGCGAACCGTTTTTTTCATGTGTAACCAATGGCATGTGGGTAATTTTATGACCCAAAAACAGGTGAGTCAGGCTATATGTTCCAAATTTTGTTGAATTCAGGTCCACCAGTCAGCCCCTCAGTTTTTTCATTATTGATCACTAAATACTCGGTAGTAGACATGCACGTACCCTAGATGATATATGTTTTTTTTAGAATTACACAGTACAACGCAGACAATCACACACGCACGCACACTCACCCTTATGAATACACGTTCGAAGGACCGAGCACCCGGTAGATTTGGAGATTCCCGAAGTCACCATTGGCGTCTCGTTGTCGACGGGAACGCCGCTTACCACTTAATGCATAGCGTCGGTAAATGCTGGAAAATCCAGGAAAAGGTGCGAGCACCAGGATTTGATCCTAGTGGGTAGCGTACCACTGGACCGTCCTATCATTGGACTACAAGCCCAATCGCGACGATATATTTTCAAAAGCTGTTTTTTAGCATATTTACTCTGGAAGCTTATTTTTTTTCCACATAAATATTTTCATATAGTGAAAAGATGTGATATTAAGGGTGATTAAGTAGCTAAGAGAAAAATAATGAGTACTGCAGTATATTCTTCACTAACTCAGAAAAAGGATAAAGGCTGTGTTTAGTTCCCGAAAAGGGAACGTGAAGTTTGGTGAAAATATCACATCGGACACCACTGTAGCACTTTTCGTTTGTTTGTGGTAATCGTTGTCCTATTATGACCTAACTAGGCTTAAAAGATTCGTATCGTCAGGGGTGTATATCAAAATCATGTACTTATTTTTTTTATGCACCCAGTTTAGTGTTCCATGTATGAGGAGAGAGATTTGATGTGATAGATGAATAGTAAAGTTTGGAGAGAGAATTTTTGGGTTTTCAAGTGAACTAAACCGGCCAAAAGAAGAAGAGCCGTCAGCCCATTCACTTTCCTCGTGAATGCGATAACCAACTTGTATATAAATTTAATGTTTAAAAGCGGAAGCAAAACTCATCTCACTTAAATGCACAGTTCCAATCCACTGATTATAAACACAAAATACATACTCAAATCTGAGCCCAACAAAACCATTCGTATTCTATCAATATATGTTGAATCCAACGAAGGTGGAAATTTTCGGTTGTCTTTTGTTACCTCACCTAGAGGGTGCCTAGTTAGGGCACACGTAGTATTTCTTTTGGGCTTCCGGGTAACTTCTGTATCTTGTCATGTTTAAGGTAGCGGTGTAAAACAAAGGACAATAGATCAAGGATATTATAAGGATAGGATTTGCGTGTAAGTGTCTTAATCTGAATTGTAAAAAAAACATAGAGGTGACTTGAATTTTTATTGAAAGCAACATATTAGAAATGAACTCAGCTTAAAACCGGAAACGGTGGCGGGGCCGGCTCGACCGGCGACCTGGCCTGGCGGCGCGTGGGCCAGGGCCCAGCGGGCCTATGCACGTGGTCGCTCGCGGCGTGGCCATGGCTTCGTGGCCTGTGTCCCGTGGCTCCGGTTGGAGGTGGGGCTGGCTTCGGCGTTCCTCCGACGGTGGCAGCGTTGGAGAGACGTCGGTCTTCGCCCTGGCTCCATCCTACGGCTCCTCCTTGGCCGGTGGTACCGCCTCCGTCTCCATGTCGTCAACGAAGCCGCTCCCGTAGCGCCGTCATTAGTTTCCGCCGCTGGGTTCATGATTTATATCTCACTTTGCGAAGCGTGGTGCCGTCTCATTGAGGAGACGACAGAAGATTTGTGGTCAATCAAGGACCCCAAACCTTTCCGAGGTGTTGGGTGTTGCCAGCGAGTGCATATGGAACCTAGTGGGCGAGGTCCGGCGGCCGCGATGGTGGGCGATGGATGGAAGCGAGTGGAATCGGTCCAGGTGCTCTCGGCTCGTCGGACGATGGTCCTCAAGCGTAAGCTTCGACCCGGTGTCAATCGGGGCAACGGTGGTTGTTCTTCCCTCCTGAGAGCGTTGTCTGTAGGGTCTCATTCGACGGCGGCTCGTGGAAGCTCTCCGTGGTGAAAACCAAACGCTGGCGCAGCCGCGCCTTTGCCTTCCTGAAGGCGTTGTTTGGAGGTTTCCTGTAGCCGTTGGTGGTGGAGTCGTAGGCTCCGCAGAAGGTCGGGTTCAGCCGAGTTGTAATGGTTTCTTGGCCCTTTAGTTCGTTCGTCGCGAGTAGTGTCTTGCTGTCTCTGACGCGCGGCCTAGAGAGTCCCGTTACGGGTTTGTTGGATGCTGCTCTTCGAGCGATGTGTGCTCTATTATAAACCGGTAATCTCAGTATCCTTTAAGGGATGTTTTATATATAAAACTGGCTACGCCCTTTTCTGGAAAAAAAGCTTTATATATAAAACTGGCTACTGCCTTTCCTGAAAAAAAAAATGGAACTTTTGGTTTTGCAAAACCAAGTAGAGGAGGACGGATCCAAGTTATTCACTATTGAAGAGAGCGTGCTTACGAGCTGGTCACATAACCAATGCAAGAAAACTCCGCATGCGTTGGATTGAACATATATCGATATAAGAGTATCTCCAAGAAACTTTCTATTTGTCTTCACTCTATTTGTCTTCACTCGACTAAAAAAGAAAAAAATGTTCAAAAAACACATTCAACATGTAATCTATCCAGCTCGTCATCCGTCCAGACTTGCTATAAGCTCGTCCTCTCTCGCCTTTTTCCCCGAGCACCGCCCGCTCTCTATCCCTTCGTTGCCGTGACGATTTCTCTGCTCCCGAGTCCGCGCCGCCCCTCCCCGCGGAGGAGTCTAGAAAAAAAAAGATAACATGGACCTAGATTTGACTTAAAAAATCTACTCCGTACGTTTTAGCTAGTTTTTTGAACTACCCATTCAATTAGTTTTTTTATTTTTATAAAGGATTACAATCTCATATTTAAGTAACAAACTAGCTTATAAAATTCTTTTGTAAAAGTGACAATGCTGTAATTATGGATCTAAGAGAGAAGAAAAGATACCTGGACATTGTCACTCCTGAGAATTCTTTTGAAGCCAATACTATGTTGTTGGGCCTTTTATGGGCTGCGTTGTGTGCGCGCGATACTACGGGTCAATCCAGCTTATTGTCTGATAATTCTAAAAAAAAAGCTTATTGTCTGCTCTGTTGATCCGTTTCGTCTTAGGCCAGTCTCAGTGGTAGGGTCATGGATATAGTTACCAAATCTGCCACGTCAGCTATTCAGAATGATGATCCTATCACTCTCAATGCACAGGGTCATGGGCACAGTTTCATAGATAGAATGCAGCATTTAAATCTCAGCTCGATATTGACAACCGTGTCCAGCTCGGGTCACGGTGATTACCCTGTGATCTTCTCTTGCTTCATTAAATTACTGTCATGTCACTAAATTTGTTTATGTGGCATCTAATTAATTCCTGATGACCCTGCATTAAGACTGGCCTTATTAACTGCACAAAAGAAACGAAATCAATTTGCTCAGGAGTGCCTAAAAAAATTGCTCAGGAGTCAGTCACGACTCGACCCGGACGAGCACACATGCACGCAGAAACCTCGGATAAGTTCGTAGCAGCTGGACGCCGGTTGCCGTCGCCATCGCAGGCTCAGACAGAGCCTTCTCGTGGCGCTGGGAGATACCGGTACGTGATACCAGCGTTACGTGTCGATGGTTGGCAGATGCTTAGTCGGTTAATATAAAATTACATCATCATAATAATCACGTATTTTTGCTTGTCGCATTAGAAAATTAATATATTTTTTGTTTGTTGTTAAATGAAGACACTTTGTATACCAAAACTTTAACACTTTTAACGATCTAGATATCTAGTTTCTAAGTTTATAGACCTATTTAACATAGCGCTGCAAGTTGATAGACTAACGATGTATGATCTGTAAATGAGTTTTGAAAGACTTAATTTGAAGGGCTTCACTGAAGTTGCTCTTAGTCGGTTCGCAGGACGCACGGAATTAAACCGATCGGAGTCGCGAGCTCTCCCTTCCTTTTTTAGCTGACTGAAAACACGGGAGCGAGCACCATCTTTCTCCTGGTCCTGGGGATAAAATGTTGGTGACCAACCGCTACAGGTGGCGTCCGCGGGCAGTGGCTACGGACGGCGGTCGGTGAGGCCGGCGGCCGGCGCGGCACGTCGGCGGCAAGGTTCCCGTCCAGCGGCCGCCAGGGAGGCGTTTCGTTTCAATCAATCATAAGCATGTAATTACCGCGAATTTTTGGCACCGGACGTGCCTGATCAAAATTCAGATCAGCCATACGATTCCGTCGTGCCGTGTGTACTCTGATCTATTCGCACGCTACCACGCGAGGAGAGCTGGTCCATCCACGGCTTCGGAAACCCAAGCACGGCGGTGGGTGGACCCGCGGTCACTCCAACGCGGGCCTCGCATCGCAGTCGTGGCTCATTGATTGGCCCCGCGCGCTCGCGCTGGTCGGCAACAGCACGCCGCCGCCGATCACATTCGCCTCCGCCGCCCGGAGACTTTTTGCGCCGCGCCGCGCTCCTCCCCCACCTGCCACCACCTCCAGTCCAAAACTCCAAACCCAAGCGAATCCACCATGAAACAGCTCGCCCGCGCCCCTCCCTGACGTGTCCAACTCCCACTAGCCAACCGCACGCCCCCACACCATCCGCGCCGCCGGCGTCAAGCTCAAGCCGGCAATCCCGTCCCGGTCCGGTCGCCACTTTTTTGATCCCACCCCTCGGGCACTCGTCGACTCGGCGGCCACTCCTCCAGTCCAATAAAAAAACTCCCCGCGCCGTTCCACACCCGACCGTCACGCCGCGTCCGCGACACGCGCCGCGCCGCGCAGCCGTCCCGTTCCGAGCCATGGCGCCGCCCCAGCCGCGCATCGTGCTCCCGCTCGCCCTCCTCCTGGCGCTCTGCCCCGCGGCGTCGGCGGACCCGCGCACGTCCGTGGCGGGGCAGACGTGCGCGGAGGGCACGGCCGTCTCCGGCTCCTTGCTGGCCGACAACTTCGTGCCCGCCATGGACGACCTCAACACCAACGTCAGCGCGCACGGCTTCGGCACCTCCGCCGTCGGCTCGGGCCCCAACACCGTCTTCGGCCTCGGCCAGTGCCTGCGCGACCTCTCCCCCGTCGACTGCAAGCTCTGCTTCGCCGAGGTGCGCTCGCTGCTCCCCAAGTGCTACCCGCGCGTCGGCGGTCGCCTCTACCTCGACGGCTGCTTCGGGAGGTACGGCAACTACTCCTTCTTCGGGGCTCAACGCCACCGCGTGCGCACAGTGCCTCCGCGCAGCGTCCGCCGCCGTGGCGGCGTGCGCGCCGGCGGCGGAGGGGCGCGCGCTCTTTACCGGCTGTTACCTCCGATACTCAACGCGGCTGTTCTGGAATGTCAACGCCACCGCGGGCTCCAGCTCGTCAGGTACGACAATTCAAATCCGCTCACTAGGGAATATATACTTTCCTGACCTTTTTCACGCCCCAGTGTTGCCCAATTCAATTCCATGCTGCAAAATTTTGACTATATTCGGCGGCCGATCACCTACTTCTTTATGTCCCGTTGAAAAATATTGAGCAAAATAAATGCTTGTTTCGTTTACAATCATGGTTAGTCAACCTCACTTTGTTGACTGGAAGTGTAGGAATGAACAAACCCAAAGATGTTTCAGTTTCGGCGTCTACTAGAATGCAGGGAATGTAATCAAAACCAGCAACTAACAAACCTGTTTTAGAGCACCTTTGACCAAAGCATTTGCTGGTTTTCTCAATGGTATTGTCAAAGGCGGTAAGCAATGTCTCCGTTGAAACAATTGTCTAGGTGGTTATATACTGAGCTAGAAGGAATGCCAACAAAGTTACCACAACGTCAGTGCATATGTATTGAACAGTACCCTCATATCTTTTGATAAAGGAAAATTGGACAGTTTCTCATCCATGAAAGCTTCTTGTATATTTTGTCACTACTTCTTTTTTACGCCTTCTTGATTTGACTAAGGACCCACCACAAGGTTGCCCTCCTAACCTTAATATCCTGCTCTCATGCAGCTCCTTTCATGTGCTTTAGCTATTTTTGCTGGAAATCATCTGTCCGCAATATGCAGGAAACAATGGTGTCGTTTGGATTTTGGTTGGTTCCTTTCTTGGTGCTTTGGCAGTTGTCCTCATTATTGCTTTTTTGGCATGGAAGAAAAGAATTCTCAGGAGAAAAAATGGATGCAACTCATTTATAGGTCAGTTTCAGATTTTAAAATGCTTGGTCTTCGGTGGATTTTCTTCTTCATATCTGATTTTTTTTGTAACGGGCTACAGATATGTATGGAGATGGACTCTCTGTGAGAATTGCGCAGTCTAGTTTGAATTTCAAATATGAAGAATTAAGAAAAGCAACAAATAATTTTGGTTCATCAAATAAACTTGGTCAAGGAAGCTATGGAGCTGTATACAAGGTAAAAAGTTTACCTAAACTGAAATGTCATTATCTGGGTTTGTTTTCCCCAGCATTGGGTTAAAAATGAAGACTGAAGCTTTGACATGTTGATCTCGATTCTGTAGGCTGTTCTTCTGGATGGTAAGGAAGTAGCTGTCAAGAGATTATTCCTAAATACGAGACAGTGGGTTGATCAGTTTTTCAACGAAGTCGATCTAATAAGTCAAGTTCGTCATAAGAATCTAGTTAAGTTGCTTGGTTGCAGCATGAATGGTCCAGAGAGTTTGCTTGTTTATGAATACTACTTCAACAAGAGCCTCGATCTCTTCTTGTTTGGTAAGCCCACAATGTGTTGCTGTCTGTCACAATTGGTATTCTCTATTTATTTTTGGGTTCCATTCTTCGAAGAGTGCCAAAATATGATTGAAAATGACTACTATTGGTTTAGAACTGTTTAATCAGTATGTTCTGTTCGTGGTCAAAATTATTTGTTGGTAGTATCTTGTTGGACAATTCTAGAAACAGGAATCTTGTCATTCTGTTTTGCCCATGTAATAATAGACTTCACTTAAAATTGACTTGTCTGCCCACAAAGTCCCATCTTGCCAATCTTTTAAATCATGATTTTCATGGCTAGGTCCAGAGAAAGCTACAAAAGCTATTGATAGCTAATGCAGAAGCTATCCTCTTCATGTCTTATAACATTAAAAAAAATAAAATAAGTAGACAGCATAATTCATATTTGAGGAAGCTATCTGTATAAGCTACGCTACTTCATGTTTTGATATAAAATAATTCATCTGATCGTTCTTTGTTCCTCTTAGAATGCACTCTTCTTTTGTTTTACAGTTTTTTGCAGAGAATAGTATTCCCAAATTACAATAACTAATTATCTTGTATCATTCTTGCAGATACAAGTCGAAGAAATTTAACCTGGGATCTCAGGGTTGATATCATTCAAGGTATTGCCGAGGGACTTTCTTATCTCCATGAGGAATCAGAAACGAGGATTATCCACCGAGATATCAAAGCTAGTAATATTCTATTGGACGATAAGTTGAAGCCCAAAATAACAGATTTTGGCCTTGCAAGAGCTTTTGGAGAAGATTTTACTCATCTTACTACTGGTGTTGCTGGAACCCTGTAAGGTTCTTCTTCGTATGTACAGCCAAGAATCTCATTATCATGTCAAATGGAAACAGTGCAATTTGAGATTTTAACCTCACAAAGTTTCTTGCAGAGGCTACATGGCTCCTGAATACATAGTGCATGGTCATCTTACAGAGAAGGCTGATGTCTTCAGCTATGGTGTTCTTGTTCTGGAGATTGTAACAGGTAAAAGATGTAGCAGCTCAAATGGTTCACACGGAGGACAGGTTTTGTTAACAAAGGTGCTACTCTGATCTTACCGGCCTCACTATTGAAATTGCCTGATTTCTGTTCTGATAGTAATATAATCAATTTTCTGGACACTGGGTCTGTATGTTTCCAAAAACGTGCCAGTAATGAATCAATCTAGTAGTCGTTTCGATTTTGCGAAACAGGTTGAGATTTTTTCATAATCTAATGATTAAGAGTGGGGGTAATAATGATTTAGACAAGAGAGTTGCAGCTTATCAGCTTCATACTGCCATAATTGCATGTGCAGTAGGTGCAGCTCTAAAACACCTACGAAAATTATTGGATTTGTAGATAAGCTCAAAGAATCCTAGATAAGCTCAAAAATTGGATCTAGTGTCAGATGCATGATCCAGTCCTAGGTGTAATAAAATCCTAGGTTTTCCCTTAGGCATGTATCATCAAACACTGAGATTATATATGCAGCTCTGCTGCATATTCGGGAAAAAAGAAAATAAAAAACTGAGATTGTAGAGCAGGTACTAGTATGTTGATTCTCTCCTGCGTATTCGAGAAAAAAAAAACAAATACTGAGATTGTAGACCAGGTACTAGTATGTTGATTGATGTATTTCAGAGGAAAAATAAAAAACCTTGGCTGTAATAGAACTTGTCCTAGTTGTTATGCTTAAATCATTTCAAGAGTTCTGTATCTTAGGAATCATTTTAGAAATGGAAATTATAAACATGAATATCCATATTAAAGTGCACTTTGCTCAAACCATGCAAATTTGCATCTCTGTGAAAGGAAATGGGAGTAGAGGTGTAGTTAACCTTAGGAACAAATCACTCTTCAAGACGAAATGATCAACTAAAAGAATATTTGAAGCCCTAGTAAATTCCTATACAACTAGGAAATGATGATACGTTCCATGCAATCTGTAAGTGACCATAAGCATGACACTAAAATTACTGATGCAGAGTTGCTGACCAATTGCAAAGATTTCCTGATCACAGAACCTGTTGTCCAGAGAATATGGTGCTTAGCTTTAGTCAATGGTAACATGATCATGATGTATTGTAATGAGTACATACACTAAGTACAAAACAGCATGCCATTGTAGCATGTCACATGGTGCTGTAGACCCTTTACCTGACCATGCCAAGTTCCAGTCAGCCTCTAAGGTACTATCATATAACGTTTTTAATATGAATACATCTTTAAATTCAAGGTATGGAAACACTACAAGGACCACACAGTTGAGATGATTGTTGATCGAAGCATCTATGACGACACTATAAGGGATGAGGCCATGCATATAGTACAGATTGGACTGCTATGCACCCAAGCAAATCCTGATGACAGGCCCACAATGGGGAAGGTGGTGGAGTTGCTGAGAAATCACAGGAACGATTTGGAGATTATCTTGAGTGATCCTCCATTTCTGAATGTCGAGGCTGTTGAGGACATCAAAGAAGGGGAGCATTCACGATTGCTGTCTACAAATTCTGCTCCTTCACTGTCAGGCTCGTCTCGATCTTACTTAAGTGGGAGATAATAGCAATGTTTTCTTTAGTTCGTAGGAGCAATATATTTAAGAGTTTGTACAGTTCTGTGTGATGTAAAGTGATCATGTTAGCAGGTAGATCTTTTGAGAGAAATCCAGCAGCCTATATAAATCATAAATTGTGCTAGAATGGAGGCCACCACTGCAATTGTACATAAATATTGTCCCACCACAAATGTACACAAATACAAGTATTATGACTTTTGTGGTATGCATTCATATGATACTATTAATGAATGATGACCCATCAATGAATTTTGCGTAGACTAGTGTTTTTGTACAGTATCCAAATTCAGAACAGCTTTCTTTCTCTTGTTTCGATGGGAAGAATTGAACTAAGTAATAAAAAAAACAGAAATTGGCTAGTTAAGAGAGAGGGCATGCAATGTCAAGCTAATAAGCTATCACCATTCAATGAAACGTCTTCATCATGCTACTATTTTTCAAATTTGATGTCTAGAAAATTGTATTGGTCAAAATGGATAAATGATTCCACACATAGTTAATTGATGTTCAAAGTATTCATTTTGACCGAGTACCATGTCCAAAGTGAGGTGTCACGTTCAAATTGGCTGACAGTCTCATTCATGGTAAGGTTTCATTGGCTAGTTGGAACATGTATGGTGATTGCAACTCCAGATAGTTGTCTGCAAGTTTGAAAATGCTACTAGGGTTCTTCTGGATTCATGAAAAGTATGGTGAAGTCAAACCATATGAAATTGCTTCCTCTCTTTGTCAGCAATGTATCACAATCTCTCTCTAAAAATTGGGAGAAAAGAAAAGGTAACACAAATATCTCATGAAGGTTTGCAGGAAGTCAGAAACTCACTGGAGGTGGAGGGCAGGCAGCTGAAGGTATCCTTGAACTCATTGGAGGGCAGGAAGCTCAAGGTATCCTTTCTTACGCTCTTTAAGTTTCCTCTTTACCCTCAACTTCCAGCTAAGAGCATCACTAGCTCATACTTTGTTTCTTTGTAGGCTTGATTTTCATCTACGAGTGCTCAAAGCTTCAAGTTTTTATTTGTATGCATCACAGATTGTGAAGATTTTGTTTAGTGCAAATTGGTGCTTGCTGAAGCAGTATTGTTATCTTAGTTTCGTTGTCTTTTTTTGTGAAAACATCTCTTGTTTTCACTTTTTGCCATGAAAGTCTGACTTGACGAAGAAATAGAGTGGTTCAGTCTTCAGTGGCTCCACAATGAGATGTTACTGTTCTTTTCTTGTTGCTCCTGTCATGATTGCTTGCTTGTCCTCCTGGACGACAATCACTACCCTGGCTGACCCTCGGGCAACGGTGGTTCGTGAATTCTGCAACAAAACCCGAGATGACGGTCCTGGAGCAGTTTGGGCGAACAACTTTGTTGTTGCCTTCGACAACGCGAACTCGGATCTTGAGCAAAAGGGATGGGGGATAACTTCCGTTGGGCAAGATCCTATTACCTTCTATGCGCTCGTGCAATGTCTGGAAGATCTCAGCAAGGTTGACTGCACGCTGTGCTATTCAGAAATAAGGTCTCTTCTTCCGAAATGCTACCCTGAAATTGGAGGGCGGATATATCTTGATGGGTGCTTCATGAGGTACGCAAATTACTCTTTCTTCAACGAGTTCATGGACTCGCTAGATACAAGTGTGTGCTCCTCCAGTAACCACAGCTCAGAACAACAAGGTTTTAGTTCAGCTGTGAATACTGTGTTGAGTAATGTGACTTCCTTGGCTGTCAAGAGCGACAAAAGATTTGCTGTTAGTTCAGTATCTAGATCACCAAAAGTTGCAGCTTATGCACTTGCTCAGTGCTGGGAGAATCTGAACACGTCGAGCTGCACAGCCTGTCTCAGTGCAGCTGCAGCATCGGTGGCCAAATGTGCACCAGCGGAGGAAGGCCGTGCTCTCTTTGCCGGATGCTTCATTAGATATTCAACAGCACGTTTTTGGAACTCAGAGGACTCTGCGTCAATCTTCAGTTCAAAGAAACGGGTTGTTCTTTGGACAGCCCTGAGCTCTTCTGTCGGTGTCATTCTTGTACTCGTCATTTCAGTATTAGCATGGCAGAAGAAGAAAGGTCGTAAGGCAAGAGAAAGGTCATTGAGAGGTTAGTATTGCAGGCTTGTCCTATACTTCCTTCACTCCTAATTGGATCTGCTTTTTTTTTTTTTGCTCCAGTTACTTTTAATACTTGAGCAACTTCAGGTTTATATGGCTCTGAACTTCCTCCAAGGATTTCTCAATCAAGTCTGAGTTTCACTTATAAGGAGTTAAAGAAAGCAACATGTTCGTTCAGTTTAGCGAACAGGATAGGCCAAGGCAGCAACGGTACTGTGTACAAGGTACATACATGGAAATAAAACATTGCATTTTAATCGTACATTTTTGTGGTACAAAGGATGTTGCATCCTGCAAGACTGCAAAGGGCCTGTCACTCAGAGGTTGTAATTATTTGACATACAGGCTGTTCTTCCTGGAGGGAATGAAGTTGCTGCAAAGAGATTGTTCCTGAACACTAAACAGTGTGTCGATCAGTTCTTCAATGAAGTTGATGTAATAAGCCAAGTGCGTCACAAAAATTTGGTGAAATTGCTTGGATGCAGTGTGGATGGCCCAGAAAGCTTCTTGATATATGAATATCACATCAACAGGAGCTTAGATCTGTTCATATTCGGTAACTCTAAAGTTCATTTTTTTTTCTAGTTTCATGCTCTTCTATATTTTTCATGCATAAACTTTGATTTCCTATTGAACTAGAAATTGCGCAAGTTAACCATGATATGGAGAAACAGTTAATGGTGCAGAGTGAAGATTTTTACTTATTCAAGAATATAACAAAATCTACACCATATCAGTCAGCATAATTGTCTATTTTTTCGTCAACCCACATGGTTGCATTGTTAGAGTACAGAAGATATCGGCTTAGACTGGAGTTTATGAGGTTTTTTTTTGGAAAAGGGATACTTTACTGAAGAGTTTATGAGGATGAACGACGTTTTCCACTAGCAAATAGCAATGCTTACTAGAATAGCAGCGTTGTACCTAAATTCTGATTCCCTTTAGGGAGCTTCATATGTGATTTATTATTTGGTGATATCATTGCTGCATTGAAATCCAATATATATCACATAGTAGGTGAAGTACCACTCATCTTCTACGTGTGCAGCTGATGAGCAGAATTGGCATCTGGATTGGCAGCAAAGGTTTGATATTATTTATGGCATAGCAGAGGGTCTATGCTACCTCCATGAAGAGTCGGAAATTCGAATAATTCACCGGGACATCAAAGCCAGCAACATCCTGTTGGATTTGAAGTTCAAGCCAAAAATAACTGACTTTGGGCTTGCTCGAGTCATCTGCGTTGACCAAACTCATCTTACAACAGGAATTGCTGGGACAGTGTAAGTAATACCAGCTTGATAATCTTCTGTTGTGCCCTCTTCAGTTATGTATGACATCTTTTAGAGGAAATTGCACTCGCCACCAGATCTCACCAAGTGAAATGGCTCAATGTGCAGTGGTTACATGGCTCCCGAGTACATTGTGCACGGACACCTCACCGATAAGGCGGATGTGTACAGCTTCGGCGTGCTGGTTATCGAGATCGTCACCGGGAAGCGGTGTTCTGGGTCAACAGGGTCTCACTCTGGGCATTCACTTTTAGCAGAGGTTTGAACCATCTCTAATTCTCTGAACATAGAAGTATAGATTTCGCTAAAGAGATATGTTTTGGCAAAATCTGGATTTTCGCCAGCATCAAAGCAAATGTTAAACAGCTAAGCTAATAAAGTAGTAACCTTTAGATTTGGAGATATTGCTGAAAAAGTTCACAAATGACTAGATGACATTGATGCAAAATTTACATTGTCCAGTGCAGTTTTGAATCAGCAAGCACTCTTGTGGACTTATAATACATATTGTTGCAGGTGTGGCATAGTTACAAGGCTAACACAGTGGAAAAGGTCGTCGACGCGAGACTGCAGCAAGAGGTGGGCGCCTTGGAACAAATCAGGCGCATCGTGCAGGTCGGGCTGCTGTGCACACAGGCGAACCCCGACGAGAGGCCGGCCATGTCGAGGGTGGTGGAGCTGCTGCGGGACAGGGAAGGAGCCTGTGGCGATGAAGGGTTCGTCCTGGGCGACCCACCGTTCTTCCAGGTCGACGTCGCTGAAGGCGGTGACGTCAATGAAGCATCTGCTCTGCTGCCCTGCACCTCGACCTCCGCCGATGAAGTCTCCGGATCGTATTCTGAGCTCAGCGGCAGATGATTGCTTGCCTGGAGTCTTTTTGTGGCGTTCTAAAAGACTAAAACTGAACAGACATTTTTCCAGATGCAAAATTCGTTTTGCCTCTTCATGCTATGAACTTATGTGCACCTTGAACTATAATGCGTGTCCGCTTTCGACGATGAAAACTGTCTTAGGTATAGCGATAGTCCACTTTCGTGTTCAGATGGAGATGTTTTCGTTTTCTAGGGAGCATGACGCGACGACTGAGATGTTCACACGTTCAGATGTGTTCAAGCGTGCACACGGAGCTGAATCTGAGTGATCCAGTGGTCGGTGCAAATTTGGCCTGCAAATTAATATACTGGAGCTGCTGCTTGCGTAGGTTGAGTTTGATTTGAAGCCGATCAGTGACCCTAACTATATATTTTTTACTTTTTTCTTTAGCACAGGAGTACATTTTTTACTGAACTCGGGTTTTGTTTTGGAGCTGCTGAGCTCAGTGTCCAGCATGTTATAAACGTGCAGCCGGCTTCGGCCTAGGCCCGCGTACCTACGGGCCAGCGCGACATGAAGCCCAGGTCCAACGGAGCTACAACCAACAATGCTCAGGTCTAACTCAACCTAAAAGACTAGCCTGATAGGTAAGGACTGCTCTCGCCTTATATATTGTGCTCCCCCATCATCAATTTTCGATGTGGGACTAAACCTAACAATCTCCCCCGTCACACATCGGACCCAACTCTTCCATTAGAAGAGGCTATCACAGGTCCAGAGTTTAAATTCTCCAGTTGAGGCACGTGGAGACTTTCACGGGCTCCACGTCATAAATGTGACCACTGAGATTTTTCTTAGGTTTTACGACATTCGGCTCTGATACCACTTGTTATAAACGCGAAACCAGATTCGGCCTAGGTCCGGGTACCTACGGGCCAGCGCGAAATGAAGCCCAGGTCCAACGGAGCTACAACCAACAATGCTCAGGCCTAACTCAACTGCCATCATCTGATGAATCGCTGGATAGATGCCAGTCTTTGTTAGGTTTAGTCCCACATCGGAAATTGATGATGGGGGAGCACAACATATAAGGCGAGGGCAGTCCTCACCTATCAGGCTAGTCTTTTGGGTTGAGTTAGGCCTGAGCATTGTTGGTTGTAGCTCCGTTGGACCTGGGCATTATGTCGCGCTGGCCCGTGGGTGCAGCGGCACGGGCCGAATCCCGTTGCGTGTTTATAATACAGTAAGCCCATCCATTAACTCACTTGGGCCGTCATTTTTATGCTTTTTCTTGGGTTGGGCCTAAAATACTTAGGTGGAGAGATATATTTCACTATTGGTCACAAATTATCTCCGCCCCATTAGGATGGACTTAACAAATCCTCCGCAAATGGTCAGCGAGCTGATAGATCACACTGAGGCCTCATGGGTGTTGGCACTTCTTATGATCCAATATATTAGAATTGAGAATCCTGGTACTGAGGTTTTTTTCAGTGGTTTTCCTTATGGCTAGTAAAATATGTGAATATTTTGTAAGCGTACAGAATTACCGTTGTAGCACTTCACCTGGGAGTATCCCGAGGTATCCTAATTTATATTTCCGCAGGGAAGCTTTGGCAAGAATACTAGTGAACAGATATTCGAGACTATCAGAGAGGGGTACACGACTAAATAAGACAGGGGATAACGGTATTGGATAGGAGTGGATATACCGAACACACAGCTCAAGGGATACTCAGGTAAGGGAGAGAAGGTATAGATAGCTGGGAGGACAACGAGAAGAGATAGAGGACTCCTGGATACTTTATCTACCTATGTCACTCTAGCTTAGAGATACAGTGGCTACAGAGCCAGCACTAGCAGATCTGGGATAACTCTATTGTCTTAGCTTCGGGACAAAGGAACCGGTGAACACGCAGAAGGGGATGAGAAGGGGTGCCACTATTTCCCAACTGGGGATCCTACAGACAGGAACTAACGTGATGGGCTACGAAGACCGAAAGGGTTGTCACCACCTCCGAAGACCAAAAGGGCTGTCATCACCTCACGGCTACCACCTCCGTTGCGACGGGAATACTCTAAGGCCACTGGCTAGGCTAGGAACCACTCCTACACTAGTCAACGACTACTTACTTCGCTAGCAGAAGCAAGCAATTCTTACTCACACCCCAATGACAATTCACCGCTAGTGTGAGCAGAGACGAAGAACCAGCTAAGACAAAGACTTAAACATGACTATAGGCACTAGAACTATAACTGACTATAGTCTAAACAAGATACATTTGCAACTAGAATAAAGTAGGAGCAAGATATAAATGACAAAGGCAAAATGATAAAGATAACTATATTGATAACTCAAAGTCTTGCAAAAGGAAAAGTAAAAGATACAAGAGCTAATACCAGAGCTTTTGAAGACGACTGCGGAACCTCCGAGGCACAGCTCGACTCAACTCTAACTCCCAACTAAACTATCCTAACTCTACTAGAAAGAAGTGGAAAATGAGCTCCTTGGCTTAAGTGTGTGTACAAATGAGCAGCTTGGCCTTCCTTTTATAGTGTCCATGGTCGGTTTGGATGGGGTAGCGGCCAAGCAAGCCAGGGGGGTACCCCCTGATCCCCCGGGCGAAGGAGGTCGGTTCGGCCGAACCGTCCATCCTGCCGACCTTGCATCCTACGGCCCTGGGTGGCTTCCTGGAGGCGGTTGTGTGCTGGGGGCGGTTCGGGCGAACCCCCTAGTTCGGCCGAACTGGGCTGGAGGCCCAGGCCTGCCCCCCAGCACCGCCTCTGCTCCGTGGACATGACACTCACCAAAACTCATGGAACTTTATTAGAAATAAAACCTAAGTATATGGAATGTTGCATATAACCTCATTTATTCCCGAGTATTGGTGGTCGGATTTGGGTTGTAACGACCGCCAACAATGGGTTGTAACAAAGATACATGTGTTCTTGTGGAGACTTGCTCATCACTCCTTGCCGTCAAGTGATGTGCTGTACCATAGGAACATGGCTACTCAGAGCACTTGTTCGATTTGCGGTATGCCTGATTCTTGGAAACACTCATTGATAGAGTGCAACATGGCGAAATGCGTGTGGGCTCTGGAAACCGAGGAAATTACAGAGTTGATGAGTGAAATTCAGGAGACCGATCCTAGGGGATGGTTAACGGCCATTATCAGCTCGCTAAAGCAGGAGGAACTGATGAGGGTGGTGGTCAGTCTTTGGGCTATCTGGTATGCGCGCGCAGAAAGGTGATCCATGAGAGCTCCTTTCAGAGTCCTTTGTCTACTCACTGTTTTTGAACAATTTTATAGATGACCTGGAGATGATCAAGACGGTGCGGGTGGTACCAGTGAGAGGGACCCAAGGTGTCCCACCTCGGTGGATCCCCCCTCCATCGGGCCTGGTTAAGATCAATGTCGATGCAGCCATTTCGAAGAATTCAAGCAAGGCAGTGGTAGCTGCCATTGCTAGGGATGCTGTAGGTAATTTTCTGGGAGCATCCACATTGGTAATTTGTGGACTCTCAGATGCAGAAATTGTTGAGGCGATTGCGTGCAAGGCCTGGCGTTGGCAAGTGATCTCATGTGTTAACACTTCAGGCTAGCCTCGGACAATGCTAATGTGATCAGAGCAATCAAGGGGGATGGAATGGCCGCTCAAGGCCATATTATCAGGGAGATAAAGGCCAGGGCAATACAATTTGGCACTGCTGATTTTGTTCATAAGAACAAATGTTCCAATGTGGATGCTCACACCATCGCAAGGAGTGCGATTTATGCTGATTTAGGTAGGCAAGTTTGGCTATTAAGTCCGCCTCAAGACGTTTGTAACTCTTATACCTCCGTTGATGATGAATAAAGAGTTATGCCTTTCTCAAAAAAAACAAGTCCTAACCCAACGGAAACAGTAGTGCACTTTTCCGAGTAAAGCACAACTCTATACTATAAAGATTCAAGGAAATTGAAAACATTTTTTACCCAAAAGAAACCCACCCACCTCTCACGCCGGACCCACCTGACAGCGCACCTCCTTCAAAAAATTTCCTCGGCGCCATCTCCCACCACCGGAAATAGGAAAGTGAAGAGAAAATTTCCCCTCCCTCCACCGCAGGATAGGAAAGTGAAGAGAATTTTCACCTCCCCTCACACTCCCTCCCTCGACGAAAAACTTTTGTTACCGCTCCCATTCATCATACCCGCCGGACCCACCTGACAGCCCGCTCACTTTTTTTGACCGGTGTTTTCCCTTACCCAGCCACGCAGCCGCGAGTAACCCTAACCCTCACCCCTCCTGTCTCGCCCCTGTCCCACGCGCGATTCAGCAGCATGCGCCGCCCCCGCTTCCGCCCACGGCCCCGAAGCCGCCCACGCCGCCGCCGCCGCCCCCGCTTCTGCCCACGGCCCCGCCCACGCCCATGCCGCGGGGATCATCGCCGGATCGCTTCGCCGCCGCAGGGCTCCGCACGTGCCTCCCCGGATCCCCCGCCGCCTCCCGTTCTCCATCCAATCCCTAACCCAGGGCCCCTCCGCATCCTCTCTATTCCCTCCTCCCCTAGCACCGTCGATCTCCTCCTCCACCACCATCGATGGATCTCTCCGTCGTCCAAGCCACCCTCTGCAACGAACTCTTCGTTCAGGTACCCTCTTCTGTGACGGAGGGGGCGGCAAAGAAGCAGGAGGAGGAGGCGTTGACGGCGTCGGTGACTTCTCCGGCGGGCTCGAACTCGAAGGTATCTTCACCAAGACTCGGCGGTGGGGACTGCTTCTCCAGCGGCGGCGGCAGAGGTGGGTGCTGAGGAGGAGGAGGCGGCGATGTCGGCGGTGGAGGACATGATGAGGAAGTCTTCGGCGGTGGCGCCCTCGCCGCCGCTGGATCTCCTGCCGCGAGGGACGCGCGGCATCACAGGGTCGCCGCGCGCTCAGCTCTGTCGTCGTCGTCAAGATCCGCGGTAATCATTTGCCAATTCCATTCCCTTTTCGTTTGGGGTGCCGCCTAATTCCTACGTCGCTCCCAATGTGTCCGTGCTGCACCTCTCCTACACTCCCCGAGCGCATCGTCAGGGAACGCCTCACGATGGGCGACGACGGCCCTGCGTTCCCAGAGTCTCAGAGGCGGCGACGCAAGTGCGGCTGTCGAGACATGACAGCTGACAGCTACCGTTACCCTCTTGCCCCCATGGCTGCTGACCCTGCTTCGATCTCGAGATCAACTTTCCGGTGAGCTCTCCCTCTTCTGCATCCTGAGCTCGATTTGCGGCATCCATGCATTTGATTTTGGTTCACCTCTTTGTAGTTCATAGCAGATGGGTGTTCTTCGCGGATCTAAAGGAGATGCAGACACACCGGCAGTGGTGCTCCTCCCTCAATGACCGGCTGTGATGCAGACTCATGCTTGGTGTACTGGTGGTGTTTTTTCCCCCTTGGCTCAACACTGCAGTCAACTGTTTTACTTCATGGCATATATGATTTTGTAGTTGTTGATTAGTGTAGTTGTTGCAAGTAATCAATTTAGGAGTTTCTTAGATAATGATCAATGATTGTTACCTGTGTCGTCCTGAGCCTTATCACACTTAGGACTGGTAGTCTGAACATTAGGTGCCAATTACAATGTGTACTTAGATTTATTTTACTTGTTTTGGTTCCTGCCAATTGTAACTCTCATGAGCACCATGTTAGTACCATACCTTACTTTTGAATAGATATGTTGTGGTAAATATTTCTGGCTATATGGTGGTTAGGTTAAAATATTAGCTAAAACCAAAGCTGCTGGAATGGCTCAAAAGATCACACATGACAGATTGATAGGGAGCGCTACTTATATTGTGCTTTTTTTACTTGAAATTACAAAATAATCCAGCATGAGCACACATTTTTTTAATGCTGAGAAAGATCCATATTAGAAAAAGGTTGAGAAAAATAATCCTTGATTTAACATTCCACATGGATCCCATTTGATCTTACAATATTTTGCTGCCTACTTTTTAATGATGATATGTAATTGTTTTTGTATATGTGTGATAGGGTTAGTGAGCTTGGGATTGTAGAACTTCAGAATGGCCTTTGTGATCAGCCTTGCTCTGGATTTTGCCAGGAACGATGGATTATCATGGAATTGGGTTGCAGCCCTTCTAGCGGGACATCGTGTGATGGAGTGGCCAGTTTGACATAATTTGGAATTGCATCTGTGTGAGAATGGTATGGCAAATCAAGACCCAATTTCGCCGTTTGTCAGCTTAATATAGAATTATTTATAGTGAGCATAATACCATTTTTTAAGTGCAATATATTTCAGGCGTATCTTTTAAGGGTCAACATTGCAGCTTTTGCTATCCTTCATTTAACATGATCTATTTTTAAATTCGAATTTGCTTTGTTACGGAATTAGCTTGGCACCTGTTTATATCTAAAATAGCTTAAAGCTGAAATATGTTGGGAAACTGATTTGCAGTTTTCAGGATCAGCAATGTACAAGTGAGAATATGTTATGCATTTGTTTTTTCAGACTCTGAATTCTGGGACTTTTTTTCCAGGAATAGCTTGTGTTCAGTATGATTGGAGGAATATGTTTTTTCTACGCAACATTGGACAGCTCAATTTGTTCTTGAGTGGCTGTCAATTTTGCTGGAGTAGCATCTGTCAGTGCGTCAAGTCCATCAGGTAAGTTTGTTAATTGCTATTCTGATTACGGCATTAAAAATTTTGTCTGCTAAGCTTATTTGTACTAACTTGAGATGAGCTAATCCCCTTGGAGGAGCCAACCTCAGTAGATTGCAAATTATCCTTTTATATTTATTCTTTTCCTGTCAGAGCTGAACTATTGTGTGCTGAAAGCTTCGTTGTTGTACACTCATATTGCCATGGTAACTAAAATTCCAAACTAAAGTAAAATATTATTTTAATATACAACTCTTTTGCACGATTCAAAGATACATGAACTTATGGTTGGGTAATCTGAACTTGTGCATTATATTCAGCCTTTCCAAAGCTACAATGTTATCAGTGTTGCTTAATACCTCGACTTATGTGCTTTCTTTTAGTGAGGATCAATTAGGAAATTGATTAACCAGCTAAACTTGCTTAGAGTTGAGATGTTATGGATGGGCAGATTAAAAGGTCTTAGAACTATGCCATATTGCCCTTCATGATTTCTTTTTGGTTCCTAAGAGCAATGAAGTGCATAGCTATCGACCAAGCATTTTGCACTAAATTTCTTAGGATTCTAAGGCTCAGGTTTTGCTAGGATCTGTTGCGATTTTCATGTTATGCATATATTACATTTTGTGGGTTGATCTTGTTGCTAGACAGGTTGCTTGCATTTCAAGCTGTCGAGGTACTGAGGTAGCATTTTACTCAGACATGCGAATTTAGACTATGGTTTCTACTGAGCAGTTGTATCACTTCTTTTATTGCCTATGGTATTCAGACTGAAATATACTTTGCTTAAGCTATGGGCTAGCTAATCAACTGGATGGCAAGATGCCACATGATGGAGCATCCTAAGCTGTTCAGACCTGAGAAGGCAGAGAATCAAAATGCTGGTGTGAGGTGGAAGGTGCTTGAATGTAACACTCTAAAATCTAATCTTGAGGGAGCCCTTGTGCCAGGTAAAAGCACTGGTTGATTGTGTATAATTATTAGGGATGATATGGGTCAGTTTATAGTTGCAAAGGCTGAAAGGGTGCAGCATGTGAGTGATGCTTTCACAGCTGAACTCTATACAATGTTGGAGGCAATTAATTTGGCAATGGACCTGGGAGTTGTTAATCTCACTATCGAGTCGGATGGTTTATAATGTCCAAACAATACAAACAAGGGAGGACGACAATTCACAAGTTGTTCAGGAAATGAAGTCCATTAGTGCGACATGTTCTGCTACGGCAATGTAACAGCCGCTCATGAATTAGCTCAAGCAGGTTTGTGTGGTTGATGATCAACCTTATTTTGGGATGTGCATATTCCAGAATGTGTTGTCGACATTGTAATGGGAAAATCTCTTACATTTCAGTAATAAAGTCCAAGTTATTACTTTCTAAAAAATAAAGATAAGATTAAATCTTTACATGTCAGTTGTTTTTTTAAGTATAAGGATATTGATTTTTATATCTCACACATTGTAAAAATAATTGATTTATTGTAGGAGAAATTTAATTATTATTATTATATGTATAGCACGCGCGTGCCGCGCGGGCAACGTTACTAGTATTCCTAAAAAAAGAAAGTAAAGCGCAATTGACAAAATATAATATGAAGTAATAAACAACTACATGAATAAACTAGCAATAACAAATGCTCTGTTCGCTTGGCTGGTGGCAGGTCCCTGGTGCTAATTTATGCTGAGAGAAAAATATTGTTGGCTGGCTGATGGCTGGTGCTGATTTCTGCTGAGAAAAAAATACTACGGGCTAGTGGCTGATAAGCCAAGCGAACAGGTCGTATAGAAGTATTGATCCTCATGGCGAAGATAAGGATCAAGGATATAAATACACCGAAATGAGATAATTTTGATTTGTGGAAAGATGTTTTCGACGACTATATTTCCAAAACGTTTGCATATGAGTAACAACACGTCCAATTTCAAACGGTTTCAGATGGTTATCTGTCTAACCATATGTATGTATATAATATCCACTTTAACATCGGAGTAAAGCATAAGAACATATTTAGATGTGATTTTACTTGATTAATTAACAAGATTGTTAAACATTCTACATGTCTTCTATACTAATGATATACTCCCTCCGGTTCTAGTTTAGAGGTCGTTGAGGAGCGAAGGCATGGTTTGGTATTAGCGGTCGTTCCTTCTCCCGCTGCTAGGTTTGGACTTTGCTACCCCTGCGTCGTCTCGTCTCCCGCATCCAGATTAACTCGTCCGCCGCCGCACGCCTCGGAAATCCTCCCGTCCGTTCGGCATTCGTGTTAAAGCCTCGCCCTCTCACTGCTCGCCCTCTCGCTGCTCGTCGTCGATCTGCTCGCTGCTAGTCGTCTGCTCGCTGCTCGCCATCACTCTCGCTGTCGTCCGCTCGCTGCTCGCCATGGACTCGCCCTCGCGCTCGCTGCAGCTCGTCCTCGCCATGGACTCCTCGTCGCCGGAGACTACGGAGTCCCTACTCGCTGTGGACTCCTTGTCGCCGGAGATGGAGCTGGCCTCACTGGAGACCTTGGAAGACTCCTTCGTGCCGGACTCACTTGAGCCCTTTTACTACACCGTGGTGCCGGACTCACTTGATCCATTCGACGAGTCCTTGGCACCGGAGTCGGATTCACCGGTGCCACTAAAGGAGTCCTTGGCGCCGGAGTCACATCTAGGGAGCCCATCCCGGACTTGAACTCATTGCCGCCGGGTGCCTTTGTGTGCCGTTCCTGCGATGACCTCCATGAGAATCGCGATCAATGGGACCTTGCCCACTTACATTATCGTCCATGCTCTCGCTGCGGTGTTGTCAACAAGGAAAACTCCATCGATGTACTACTTCGTGGAGAGCAGGAGTGGGACTGCAAGCCCTACTGTGGTGCCGTGAAAGAAGACAACAAAGCATTGGTAAGTTCTAAAAGTTCATGGTGCAACACGTTTAGAAAATTACAACAAGTTCAAGCACGCATCTAACATAAATTTCTCTCCCTACAATGCAGCAAGTTTAGCTTCAGCTTCATCTAGGACAGATGGTGGACAAGGGATACAAGCTGGGAGCTTATCTTGTCTTTCTAATGTCTCCTTATTCATGTGAGGAATTTTCTGGTTGTTGCACCCTTCTTTCTTCATTGCTTCCAACAAAACGGTTTGGAGTGTAACAAAAATCCTATTTGCTTTCCTCGGACAATACTCCATGAACGCCTAAAAAAATCAGTGATCAAATTAGTTATTTGAATGATGCAAAAATGTGTGAAGTAAGAACAAAAACAGTGATGCAATTACCTGTTGAACTGCTGGAAGTAGTTGTTGAATAGTTTTTGCATTCTTTTTGTATTGGATTGCTTGGATTGCACGAAAGAAACCCAAATCCAAAACGTTGAAATCAGGAGAATTTGGCGGATGACAGATGAGTCGAATATCAAAACCATCTTGCTTTGCAGCCTCACAAAACAATGGATCATCTAACTTTAAATGTGAAAGTGCATTGTCTTGTTGAATATAAATTGTATTGCCAACATCTTCTCTTGGCCACTTTGCTCTAATGGCTGGCAAAACTTTGTTAATCATGAATTCTCTAATTACATCTCTAGTGATACTTGTAATGGGCTTCATCACCATATCTCCCCGTACACGACCGCTTGCCGCATTACCTCTCATAGCTGGCTCGTAAGTGACAAGAGGGAAACACCCAATCTTTCCATCAAAAATGCACTCCCCATCTCTAAACCGTGGTCGAGCACAAACACATAAAAACATGAGCCTAGGGATGTAGTTTTTGTTCTTACAAGTCCTATGTGGATCATCTTCATCGGGGAGCAAATAATACTTTTCAGATTTTTGGTGGAGGTAGAACTTTTTCATCCATGATGACAAAGTCAAAAAAAACACCTAAAAAATGGATCACCATTCAACTCCCTTTTAACCATGTCAAAACACCACTTTAACCTTGTCTTTTTGTTACCTTCAACGAGATATGGCTTGATGCTACTAGAGTGCCGCCTAAGCATACCACTTCTCAAAAACTTTAGCAACTTCCATTTGGTCACGTTAAGTTTGGCACAAACATCCTCTAAGGTCATTCTATCTTTTAGAGGAATGGTACGCAAAATTTTCAAATCAATGGGAAAGACCTTCCGACCAACTCTCCCCTTTTTAAGATTACAAACCACAACTGGGACATTGTTTGTAAGTTGTGTTTTACCTCTTTTCCATACGCGCTAAACAAACCGAATATGGAGATCAAATTGGGCAGCCACCATTGGGTGTCTTTCCTATGGAGTGTCCCATTTTTGCTTCTAGCCAACAAAGCTTGTTACACTTGCTTTCTCTACTCTTCTGACATCTCTACCCGTCGATGCTTCTCTACTGCAGCAGCGGCCACTTCTTGTTCTACAACCACAGCGTGCACATCTTGTGCTAAAAAACAAAAGTTCGTGAACAATCATAGAGCATGAAAAGTTGAAAAAAAATGAAAGCATGGACATGAGTTGCGTCAAATACCATGAACGTTTTGAAGGAAGTCCATATCAACAGCTCAAATTTATCGAGAGGAAGGTTCAAATCAAATTCTGTGTAAACAATACATGAAACGTGAGAGTTCATAAAAAATGAAATAAGAAACACGTACAACAGAAAACATGAGAGTCCATACCAGGAGCATCTGCAGCTTCTTCTTCCTCTTCAACGCCAACAACAGCTTCTTCTTCCTCTACAAAACCGCCGGCTTCTTCTTCCTCAACAACTCCATCGGCTTGTTCTTGAGCATTGACTACGAATCCACCAGGAAGCTCTTCCTCTATAGCGGCTGGAATGTTCAGGTCAAGCAATGCAGCGGCATTCAAGTTGAACCCGGCCATGGTGTTGCATTCTAGCTGCACTACTGAGCTTGTTTATATGGAGGCGTGAAAGGGGAAGGGGGTGGCCAGAATGCACAATCCACGGTAAAAAAAAGAGCGCGCCAGAAACAAAAATGGGCGCCAGGGATCCAAACCACGGAGCCTAGGGAAAAAAACGGCGCCAGGAAGCAAAAACAACGCGCCCTTGACCGAAAACGAAAAACAAAACGCGCCCAGGTCAAGTCCAATGCGCCAACACGTCCCTAACGCGCGCATGCAGCCCCATGCAAAATTCCCCTAAACGCACAAAAAAAAGGCAGCGCCAGGGTTCGAATTGCGCCCATTCAACTGAGAGGCGCTGCGATAGCCAAATGCGGTTGGTGTTTACAATGCAGCTGTCGCCGTATTTATTAAGGACAAATATGAAAAAATTACCTCTAATAAATGACTCCTAGGTATTGCTAATCCTGTTCTAAACGACCTCTAAGCTAGAACCGGAGGGAGTATGTGCACAGTGATCAGTGGAAAGGGCTTCCAGAGCTGCTAATGCGGAAGCGGTTGAACTAAGACGAAAACACTTTTAATGAGACAACTGAAGTTTGATCCGGCACAATAACACTAGGCATGCCAGGGGGCTTTTGCCCCCACGATTCCGGTTCAAAAAATAACACTAGGCATGTTTCTTACTCCCTCCGTTCTGAAAAAACTGACGTTTAGGACAAGGTTTGGATCAAACATTGAGAATATAAATCATCAATAACTTTTAAATTGTTGAGTTTACAAATGTGAAAACTATATGAATATATTTGTCTTGAAAAATACTTTCATAAAAGAATACATATATCACTCTTTGATAAATATTTTTAGAATAACAAGAGGTCAAAGTTGTGTTTTGAAGACCGTAGCATGATTCTACAAAGCTAACAAATTTTTTGCCGGTGAGAATGTCAAAGTAATACTGTAACTTACACTTGCTTACAGAGAGCGAGAAAATCCTTTATGTATTTACACTTCTTGCGTACGCACAGACCCGTCCGTGTCTGACACGCGTTGTAATGCTATGCACATCCCATGCGCACACCTTGAAACATTCCACCACCAAATATCTGTCTACCCATGCATGCATGCAAAGCAAGAATAAAGAATGGACGACACCCATAGCTGCACTCGTATCATTGGTTGTTAAATTGTCACCAGTGAGCAAATTGCCTCTAGTTAAAGCACATAAGCTAAGCTTCCAGAACTCTCTAAACTCAGGTGATTACTCTACTGATCCAATCTAGCAGCGGCCGTTTTGTTGTGTTGCTCCCGAACTAGCCACTTCATCTAACCCAGGTCACCCTTAATTACGTGGGCTGGGGGGCCGCGGCCGGACTCGAGACGCGAAGCGCGGGCCCAGGAGCGGCAGGAGCCACTACTTGGACGCCTGTGGTGGGCCCGTGGGCCCCTTGTGACTGGAGGAGTCTCTCCGTGAGGTCCAGGGGCTGCTCCCGTGTTCCCGCGTAGCAGCGAGGTTGACCCCAGGGGATCTCGACCGGGCAAAACCTTTGATTCGGAATATACTACCACGCCTCCGGTCCAATTATTGGACTTGCTGGAATTCCTGAATCTCGTATGAATCTCTTCTGCCTCCTGGGATGACATTTGGGCAATTTTACACAGGGATGGCACTTCATAGAAAAATTTGATGAAAAAAAGAGAATGGATCTTTCTCTGTGCATGTTTTTGTTGATAGTTACGATGGAGAGGTTGCCACGTAGGATAGATTAATTGTTACTCCCTCTGTTCTGAAAAAACTGACGTTTAGGACAAGGTTTGGATCAAACATTGAGAATATAAATCATCAATAACTTTTAAATTGTTGAGTTTACAAATGTGAAAACTATATGAATATATTTGTCTTGAAAAATACTTTCATAAAAGAATACATATATCACTCTTTGATAAATATTTTTAGAATAACAAGAGGTCAAAGTTGTGTTTTGAAGACCGTGTCGCTGTCCTAAACGTCAGTTTTTTCAGAACAGAGGGAGTAACAATTAATCTATCCTACGTGGCAACCTCTCCATCGTAACTATCAACAAAAACATGCACAGAGAAAGATCCATTCTCTTTTTTTCATCAAATTTTTCTATGAAGTGCCATCCCTGTGTAAAATTGCCCAAATGTCATCCCAGGAGGCAGAAGAGATTCATACGAGATTCAGGAATTCCAGCAAGTCCAATAATTGGACCGGAGGCGTGGTAGTATATTCCGAATCAAAGGTTTTGCCCGGTCGAGATCCCCTGGGGTCAACCTCGCTGCTACGCGGGAACACGGGAGCAGCCCCTGGACCTCACGGAGAGACTCCTCCAGTCACAAGGGGCCCACGGGCCCACCACAGGCGTCCAAGTAGTGGCTCCTGCCGCTCCTGGGCCCGCGCTTCGCGTCTCGAGTCCGGCCGCGGCCCCCCAGCCCACGTAATTAAGGGTGACCTGGGTTAGATGAAGTGGCTAGTTCGGGAGCAACACAACAAAACGGCCGCTGCTAGATTGGATCAGTAGAGTAATCACCTGAGTTTAGAGAGTTCTGGAAGCTTAGCTTATGTGCTTTAACTAGAGGCAATTTGCTCACTGGTGACAATTTAACAACCAATGATACGAGTGCAGCTATGGGTGTCGTCCATTCTTTATTCTTGCTTTGCATGCATGCATGGGTAGACAGATATTTGGTGGTGGAATGTTTCAAGGTGTGCGCATGGGATGTGCATAGCATTACAACGCGTGTCAGACACGGACGGGTCTGTGCGTACGCAAGAAGTGTAAATACATAAAGGATTTTCTCGCTCTCTGTAAGCAAGTGTAAGTTACAGTATTACTTTGACATTCTCACCGGCAAAAAATTTGTTAGCTTTGTAGAATCATGCTCACCTAAATCAACCCAATATTACCAGATCATTATGAAACCGCATGCAACCATATTCTAATTTTGTTGTATCGATCTTTAATGCATGGCATATTGTGGGGCAACCGAAGAAAGATGATTAACTAGTGTGACAAATTAAACCGAGTAGTGGCTACAAATCAACATGCTTAAGTTAATTAACCAAATCGACTGCGGGTAAAAAAAAGGGTGCATGTGCTCTCATTTTCGTGGAAAATGACGCGTGCTTATTTGGTATTTTGTCGTATTATATTGATCATGCATGGAGAGTGCTCGACCTTGAGCCAGGCACCATAACGGTGGCAACAAGTGACCCTAGCTGCATGTGCCAATGGGACGAGCAGTACGGCCTGATCTATTGAGCCACGCCGGCCATCCCAAATTCTACCTCCAAAATTCGCTATAAAAAAGAAGACTCCCATCACATCAAAATATCATAGCATGTATAGAGTACTAAATGTAGATGAAATTAAAAACTAATTGTACAGTTTTATTGTACTCTACGAGATAAACATTTTGAACCTAATTAATCAATTTTTGAAAAAATTTCGCGCATACAAACGAAACGCTACAGTGACGCATTTATTACCTCTAGCACGTGTCAGTCCTAATTCGGGCCGGAACTAAATAAGGCCTTGGTATTACACTTGGACGGCGGTGCAGCAGCAAGCAATGCAAGTACTCCCTCCATTCTGAAAAACTGACGTTTAGGACAGCGACACGGTCTTCAAAACACAACTTTGACCTCTTATTATTGTAAAAATATTTATCAAAGAGTTAGAGGATTTGATTGTTTTCTTCTCAAAGCAGACTCCGTTTATTTTTTTTTTGTTATGTTTCTGACTCTCCTAGGTCCATATTTTCTCCATGTTTAAGACTCCACGCCCAATACGAGCTCTGATCTTACATACCGTGCTCGTGCATGATTAGTTGCACGCTAAAGCGCCGCTAAATGCAAATAGCGCCGTAGCGCGCTATTTAGCCGCTATTGGTGGCTAGCCCAAACAAATCAGTGCAGCCCATTAATTTTTAAAAAAATGATGGCCCAGCCCAAATCTGCTCGTTAATTCCTTAAAAGGCCAAAAGACAATTATGATTTATGATATATTGATATGTAATATGTGAATAATAGAAGATCATCATAGTGATTGAGGAAGTAAAGACAAACTTATTTTTATATTTTCTGGTTCCAAACAAATAGCGCGCTATAGCGGCGCTATAGCGTGAGGAGCCAACTGCCGCTATAGCGTGAAGCTGCCGCTATAGCGTGGCAATAGCGCCGTTATAGCGGCCGCAATAGCGGCATAGTGTCCAGAAAATGGAAAACGCTATTTTTAATAGCGCGTCATTTTTTTCTTTGATATATATTAAGTTCATTTCTTGCAATCACATCGGCCGATGGCCGGATTAATTAGACGCTAATGATGCTGTGAGGGCCACTCCCTTTTCATGGCACCGGGGAGTCAGTGGTAAACACGTACAAAAGCCAGTCTCCCATGCAACGCGGCGCCCTGCGTGCACAGCTAGCCCCGCTCGCTTGCCTCCGCCACCTTCCCACTCCCACGCCACCGCACACGCCTTAAAAACCACTCGCGCGCATCTAAACCTCTCACCCCATTGGTCGCCCACAGGACTGGAACTAGCACCACCACTAGCTCCGTTCCCTGCTGGCCGGCTAGATCTCCTCCTAGCTGCACGGCCACGCCACGAGGCCGGCTTACTACTAGCTAGTGGCGATCACGCTCCACGAGCTAGCTAGCATCTAACAAACCAGCTACGGTGACCACCATGGGCAGGAAGAAGGTTGCCGACGAAGAAGAGACCTGGTACGGCGCCGACGCGGAGGTCGCCGGCGGCGGCGTCGACGACCATGGCAGGGCGACGGAGCTCCGGCCGCTGGCGCTGCGGTCGCCGCACACGCAGGCGTTCCACCTGGCCTGGCTCTCCCTCTTCGCCTGCTTCTTCGCCGCCTTCGCCGCGCCGCCCATCCTCCCGGCGCTCCGTCCCTCGCTCGTGCTCGCGCCCTCCGACGGCCCCGCCGCCGCCGTGGGCTCCCTCTCCGCCACGCTCGTGGGCCGCCTCGCCATGGGCCCGGCCTGCGACCTCCTCGGCCCGCGCCGCGCCTCGGGCCTCGCCAGCCTCCTCGCCGCGCTCGCCGTGGCCGCCGCCGCCGCCACCGCCTCCTCCCCCGCGGGCTTCGTCGCGCTCCGCTTCGTCGCGGGCCTCTCCCTCGCCAACTTCGTCGCCAACCAGCACTGGATGTCGGGAATCTTCGCGCCCTCCGCCGTGGGCCTCGCCAACGCCGTCGCCGCCGGGTGGGCCAACGCCGGCAGCGCCGCGGCCCAGCTCGTGATGCCGCTGGCCTACGACCTCGTCCTCCGCCGCCTCGGCGCCCCCGTCACCGTCGCCTGGCGCGTCACCTACCTCCTCGTCCCCTGCGCCCTCCTCGTCGCCACGGGGCTCGCCGTGCTCGCCTTCCCCTACGACCTCCCGCGCGGCGCTGGCGTTGGCGGCGGGGCCAAGACCGGGAAGAGCTTCTGGAAGGTGGTGCGGGGCGGCGTGGGGGACTACCGCGCCTGGGTGCTCGCGCTCACCTACGGCTACTGCTACGGCGTGGAGCTGATCATGGAGAACGTGGCCGCCGACTTCTTCCGGAAGCGGTTCCGCCTGCCCATGGAGGCGGCGGGCGCCGCGGCGGCGTGCTTCGGCGCCATGAACGCGGTGGCGCGGCCGGCGGGAGGGGTGGCGTCGGACGCGGTGGGGAGGCTGTTCGGGATGCGCGGGAGGCTGTGGGTGCTCTGGGCCGTGCAGACCGCCGGCGCGGTGCTGTGCGTGCTGGTCGGGAGGATGGGCGCCGCCGAGGCGCCGTCGCTCGCCGCCACCGTGGCGGTGATGGTGACGTGCGCGGCGTTCGTGCAGGCCGCGTCCGGACTCACCTTTGGCGTCGTCCCCTTCGTCTCCAAGAGGTGAGAATTGAACAACCTGCTTCTCCTTGAAACACCGTGCATGCTGCAATTGGCTGTATTATATTTTGTTTAATTTGAATTACCCAGATTCTTTTTTGTCTGATTATTCAGATGCATGTTGAGTCATATTTGTAGATTCTATTTGGTTACCTAATTAAATCATTTTCGCTGATTATTTATATCTTCATCAACTGTTTACGAAAGGCGTGAGGTGAGAGTAATAAGAACCACTAGGTTGTTGAAGCTGATGTATACCTCTCAATTGAAAGGTGGCCACACCAGTCACCAGCTGGCTATTTCTTTTCAAGATTTTTCCTCAAGCATCGCAACACCTAACTACTACACGACAGGACGGCCACATCCTTGTCAAGGATCTGAAAAAGAATCTAGTATAGAATCCCTATGAACTGTTGCTGATGTGCACATATTTTTCTGATATTCATGGACGGAAATATTCACAGGAGATTCTTAAAACAAACGGAGGAAATGGAAATAGAAGAAATCAGGAAACCAGTGCCATGGAAAAACAGTGTGGTTTCAAACCACGGAGTTCTATAGTGCCTTTAATATATCCGAACAAAGATATATCCTTAGCAACGAATCAACATGCAGAATGTGGAGCACATGCTTTCTTCGTTCTAAGAGGAAGAAACATGTTGGAAATTACAATCTCGCACTATATATATTAGGTAGAAAACGAAATTTAATCTGTGGCCTCAACCACGGCCTCTAATCATTCTCTTTTTTTTTCCCTTGTGATTGATGAATTAGTTTTAGGAAAAGCAAGTCGCCTGAAAAGTAACTTTTTTCAGACTAGATCACCTGAAAAGTAACTTTGCATGGCCGGGTTGGGTGTGGTTGCAGGTCGCTGGGCGTGGTGTCCGGGATGACGGCGAGCGGCGGCGCGGTGGGCGCGATCGTGACGAACCGGCTCTTCTTCAGCGGGTCGCGCTACACCATCGAGGAGGCCATCTCCCTCACCGGCGCCGCCAGCCTCGTGTGCACGCTGCCCCTGGCCCTCGTCCACTTCCCGCGCCACGGGGGCATGCTCCGCGGCCCAACGGCCACCGCCGGCGGCGATGACGACGACGACATCGACAGCGACGCAGACGACCATGGAGACTACACGCTCTTGAAATGAAAGGGGAAAAAAAGAGGAATGGGATATGGAAATCGTCAAGCGAATTTGTATATATATGCAGTGTCCTCTCTGGGGGTTCAAGTTCAAATTCAACGGCGGCCTGGTTGGTTGATTTTAGGAAACGACAAGCCATGGTCTGTTTCAGGGGGCAGGGGAGGGGTGCGAACAGCATCGACAGAAATACTGTAGCCATGCACAATGATGGATCATAGTAGGTTAGTTGTTGGGCGCCATATGTAGTTGGCGAAGAGTGGTATATATGGTGAAAATTATTTTGTTTAATTTAAGGAATATGGTGAGTTTTTATCTTATCCGTCATCGATCGATCTCATCCCTCACAAGTCACATGTATAGAATTAGCGCATTATATGAAATGATTTCATTCTACTCAAAATTGTGGAATGGCCCGTCCTCAAACCATACACTGTCACACCCGGATTTACACAAAACCCGAATGTGGCCATATGTGTGCCCAGGAAGTCCACAGACACATATAGCGAACAAATATGGTAAAAATCAGAGTGCAATGCTTATTTCTCAACATAAAGTAGCGGGTACATCAGAGTTTTGCATAAATCAAATACATGGACAGCGGAAGACTAATACATCTCTCTAAGCGTAGCCGCAATCCCACAGGGACTCTGACTGGGAGAACTTCTTGTCGACGAACAATACCGGTGCTCCCCATGGCGAAGCACTCGGACGAATGTACCCCTTGGCCAAAAATTCGTCCAACTCCTTCTTGAGTTGCTCCAGCTCCTTCGCTCCCATCCTATACGGCCTCTTGGCTATAGGTGCAGTGCCAGGTTTTAGTTCAATAACGAATTCAACATCTCGTTCTGGAGGCATACCTGGCAACTCGTCAGGGAACACATCCGAGAACTGGCTCACCACCCTGATATCTTCAATAAATGGCCCATCCGCTTGATTTGCTTGGCCTTGCTCTGAGGAACTGGCTGCCTGGTACTCCACCTTGTCACCAGACTCTGCTGTCAGCTGAATGGTCCTCGTAGCACACCTGATCACTGCATCATATCTGGTCATCCAGCTCATACCCAAGATCAGATCAAAACCAAGGGTCTCCAGGACTATCGGGCGCGCCTCAAAATCTAACCCCCTTATGGTGAGGGTGATACTGTGATAAGCTGAGCTGAAGTGCAGCTTCGTGTCCATGGACTCATGTAACTTCCGCCAGAAGTGTGAGGTGAACTGAGTACCACGATATGACACAATCTTCTTCGGCACCCCATGTAAGCACACAATCCGCTCCATGTACAACTCTGCTAGTCTGGCGCCTGTGTAGGTGGTCTTCACTGGCAGAAAGTGGGCCACCTTGGTCAGACGATCAACAATCACCAAAATGGAGTCGAATCCTCTCTGTGTGCGGGGCAGACCAGTGATGAAGTCCATACCAACTTCTTCCCATTTCCACTCCGGGATCTTCAACGGCTGAAGCAATCCAGCTGGCCTCTGATGTTCTGCCTTGACTCGCTGACATGTGTCGCACAATGCCACGTGAGTCGCCACATCACGCTTCAATCCATACCACCAGAATCTCTCCTTGATGTCCTGGTACATCTTAGTGCTGCCTGGGTGGATCGAATAAGCTGAGTCATGTGCCTCTCTCAGAATCATCTCTCTGATCTGCGCTATATCTGGCACACATATCCTCTTCCCATGCCATAGAGTTCCCTGATCATCAACTCGGAAACCAGGGGCCTTTCCCAATGCAACATTCCCCACAATCTCTCGGATCTTCTCATCCTGCAGCTGACCTCTCCGGATCTCCTGCTCGAGCGTGGGCTCCACTGCCATCTCAGTGATGCTGGTGACGAATCCCAGACTCATCCTCTCGAACTCTCGGCTGAGCTCCTCAGGCAAACGGTGTCCAGTGATCCTGTTCACATAACTCCTCCTGCTCAGAGCATCTGCCACCAAGTTGGCCTTCCCTGGGTGATAATGAATCTCCAGATCATAGTCCTTGATCAGCTCTAACCATCTGCGCTGTCTCATGTTCAGATCTGACTGAGTGAAGACATACTTGAGGCTCTTATGATCAGTGTAGATGTCACATCTGTGCCCAATCAAGTAGTGTCTCCAGATCCTCAGGGCGTGTACAACAGCTGCCAACTCCAAGTCGTGCGTCGGGTAGTTCTGCTCATGCTTCCTCAGCTGCCTGGACGCATACGACACGACTCTGCCCTCCTGCATAAGGACGCAACCCAGTCCTAGACGGGATGCATCGCAGTAGATGGAGAAACTCTTAGCCAAATCTGGCAATACCAGCACTGGGGCTGTAGTCAACCTCTTCTTCAACTCTTCGAAGCTGACCTGGCATGCCTCTGTCCACACAAACGGGGCATTCTTCTCTAGCAAAGCAGTCAGCGGCTTAGCGACCCTGGAGAATCCTTCAATGAACCGTCTGTAATAACCGGCCATCCCAAGGAAACTCCTGATCTCGCTCACATCCCGTGGCGGATTCCAGCTCAACACATCGCTGACTTTCTTCGGATCAACTGCCACTCCTCCATTGGACAACACGTGTCCCAGAAAGGCCACTTCCTTCAGCCAGAACTCACACTTGCTCAGCTTGGCGTACAACTGATGCTCCCGGAGTCTCTGCAGTACCAACCTCAGATGTTCTTCATGTTCTTCCTCATTCTTGGAGAAAACCAGAATGTCATCAATGAATACCACCACGAACTTGTCCAGATAGTCCATGAACACGCTGTTCATCAAGTACATGAAGTATGCAGGAGCATTGGTCAATCCAAAAGACATGACCAAGAACTCATACAACCCATACCGAGTGGTGAAAGCGGTCTTAGGCACATCTGACGGACGGATCCTCATCTGATAGTAACCCGAGCGAAGATCGATCTTGGAGAACACACAAGCTCCTCTCAGCTGATCGAACAGATCATCAATCCTCGGCAGCGGGTACTTGTTCTTGATGGTCACTTCATTGAGGGCTCGATAGTCCACACATAACCTCTGAGTACCATCCTTCTTGTCGACGAACAATACCGGTGCTCCCCATGGCGAAGCACTCGGACGAATGTACCCCTTGGCCAACAATTCGTCCAACTCCTTCTTGAGCTGCTCCAGCTCCTTCGCTCCCATCCTATACGGCCTCTTGGCTATAGGTGCAGTGCCAGGTTTTAGTTCAATAACGAATTCAACATCTCGTTCTGGAGGCATACCTGGCAACTCGTCAGGGAACACATCCGGGAACTGGCTCACCACCCTGATATCTTCAATCAATGTCCCTTCAGCTTGATTTGCTTGGCCTTGCTCTGAGGAACTGGCTGCCTGGTACTCCACCTTGTCACCGGACTCTGCTGTCAGCTGGATGGTCCTCGTAGCACACCTGATCACTGCATCATATCTGGTCATCCAGCTCATACCCAAGATCAGATCAAAACCAAGGGTCTCCAGGACTATCGGGCGCGCCTCGAAATCTACCCCCCTTATGGTGAGGGTGATACTGGGGCAAAGTAGAGTGGCGCGCTGCTCTCCGCCTGGTGAGCTTATTAACATAGCATTCCTCATAGGCAACAATGCTATTAGGTTCTTTTTTACAAAAGCAGCGAATATGAAAGCATGCGAAGCTCCAGAATCGAATAGAATAGTGGCAGGGGTCGAATTAACAAGAAACGTACCCACAACAACATCAGTAGCTGCCTCTGCTGTCTCTGCGCTGGTGTGGTTGACCTTGCCTCGAATAGGGACCTGTGGAGCCTGACCTCCCTGAGCCTGCTGCTGTCCGGCTGGTGGCTGAGCTCTCTTGGGGCAAGTATTGGAGAAGTGCCCCTGCTCCCCACAACGGTAACACGACCTGGGTCCCACTGGTACAGTGTTGGCTGGACTGAGGCGCTGAGCTGGACCTGGCTGCTGAACTGGCCTCGGTGGCACCTGGGTGCGCTGAGCTGGACTCATCTGGGACTGACCCTGTGGACGCTGCTGGTACTGCTGCTGCTGAGCAGACTCATCCTCTCGAACTCTCGGCTGAGCTCCTCAGGCAAACGGTGTCCAGTGATCCTGTTCACATAACTCCTCCTGCTCAGAGCATCTGCCACCAAGTTGGCCTTCCCAGGGTGATAATGAATCTCCAGATCATAATCCTTGATCAGCTCTAACCATCTGCGCTATCTCATGTTCAGATCTGACTGAGTGAAGACATACTTGAGGCTCTTATGATCAGTGAAGATGTCGCATCTGTGCCAAATCAAGTAGTGTCTCCAGATCTTCAGGGCATGTACAACAGCTGCCAACTCCAAGTCGTGCGTCGGATAGTTCTGCTCATGCTTCCTCAGCTGCCTGGACGCATACGACACGACTCTGCCCTCCTGCATAAGGACACAACCCAGTCCAAGACGGGATGCATCGCAGTAGATCGAGAAGCTCTTCGCCAAAGGGTGGCGAAGGCGGCGCTAGAGGGGGCGATGGGTAGATGGGATCGGGGAGGGGGCTGGCCACATTTGTAGGCTCAATCCTGACCTAGGCGTGCGGGCCCAGGGGCGGCGGCGCAGCGGGGATTTCGCCGGCGAGTGCGGCGCGCGGGCGAGCGGGGAAAGGAAGGGGGGAGAGGATGGCGCTGACGTGTGGGACCCGAGCTGCGGTGAGGGAGAGGGAGGAGCGGGCGGCGCGAGCGGGGAAGAATTCGTGGGCTGGAGTGGGCCAGAAGCGGAGCGATGGGCCGGCCGCGCGGGGAAAGGAAAAGGAGAAGGAAAGGGGGAAAGGGCCGGGCCGAAAGGTGGTGCTGGGCCGGAAAAGAAAAGGGAAAAAGAAAAGGAGAGGAGGGGGTTTGGGCCGGACCGGGAAAAGAAGAGGGGGCAAAGGTGAATCGGGGAAAGAGTTTAGGGAGCAGAAGTGAACTATGGGTATAAAAACTTTTCTAGAGCTCCAAACAAAGTGATTCAAATTTGAATTTAAATATTTTTAAATTCTTGTTTGAATCACAAGCAATACAAAAATAAATGCAGCAGCATGAATGCAACAATAAATGTTTCTATCACACCTTAAAGGTAAACAGTATTAGACACATGCGTAT
>OAMR01000535.1:292516-327627 GCA_900205405.1 Echinochloa crus-galli
GAAAATTGAGAAAAATATTATTTTAATTATGTTAAAATTCACATCCCAAAATTCGGAAATTTTGGGGTGTGACATACACCAGACTAGTGTACTAGTGAAAGTGGTTTGGGCATGTGCAAAATCACTAGATGACGTGATTAACCTTATTTTTGAACACTGATCAGCCTTTTTTAACGAACAGAGTCACGCGACGCCGAAAACGTCTGTTCAATTGTTGGTTGGTAAAGCGTGGAGATTTATTCACCGTGCAATATGCATGCTGCATGCATGAAAAGATTTGTTTTTTTGAGGGCGCGTGCATGAAAAGACTTGTTTTTTTTTAGGGCGCATGCATGAAAAGATTTATTCACACGCTCACGGTGTCATCAAGTCAACAAGTCTTTTTTTCGCGAGCGCGCTGCGTTGGACGGGCCGGCCCGGCCAATCCACGGCCCACCTGCGCAGACCACAGCCCACCTGTGCCATCCACCATCGGCCTGTTTCGCTCGCCTCGTGTTGTTCAGCAAACGCAGACGCCGTCGTGTTAATTTGCTGAAAAATGTACACCGGAATTTACTGCCGCAACGCTGCAGCGCAGGAAAATGCCTCAACAAGGTAGGTGCTGCTTCATCTTCAGTATTCACGAGATGCTGATCCGAGTTCAGTGGGAACGTCCCATGCATGAGTAGTGAAGTACAGATCGCATCAGTTGGTTGGCACAGCGGCTGTCTGTCCTCCATCTCCATAGTCCCGGTCCTGCACCATCGCCATGCTCTAACTTGTCGGTATCATGCTCCCAACAATGATATCTTTGTATTACTTGTGCTGTGAGCTGAAAACTTTCGGGAAAAACTACGTGCATTGGCAGCCCACTTTTCAACAGGTCCTTGATACCGACATCTTGTTCATTTGAGTTCAAAACGAGATTGGCATTTCTGGAAAGGAAAATTGTAATTCTGAAACGCCGTACCGAACTAAACTACCAACTAAAAACTTTCCAAAAGGGCAAAACGAAAAAAAATAAACACATGAGGTCTGAAGAACAAACCGCTCAGGATGAAGCGCACCGAGTTTCACGGCAAAATTCGCCTCACTGTTTCTAATCCATCTAATGATTTATGTTGCTTCGGTTACCGCAAATCACTCCTTACAAACTACTCCGTATACCAGGAAAAGACAGCAAGCAAGCAACTTTAGCGTCAGTGCAAGAAACCAATGTGGGAAAAAGGGGCCAAGAATTTGGGGAAACCAAGCCAAAAGTGTCACTTTTCTCCCTACAACTTCCCTTGGCTTTTGTCTGGCCATTCCCGAATTGGATCAACCGAATCACCACGGTTGTCTCTGTAATCTACCAGGAAAAGACTTTTTCAGGTATGGAAACATAAGGAAAAAAAAAGAGAATGTTAATTTGGTGGAGCTTCTATGAACATAGCTATTAGCTTTACTGCTCACTAGTGAGTTATCTCCTTGCCCTTGCGCCGGAGTTTTTTAGGTCGAAGTCAAGGCCGTGCTGTTCTTCGTAAATGGCACACATTTTCTTGGAACCTGGTCAATGTAAAGAGCTCTTATCCTTTATTCTTTTTGGTACAATTATATACATAGCTTTCCTGTGTGTTTGAAAGAAATAAAGAGGGAAAGCTATGTTACTATTTACTTTTGATACTTATTATTAGTACTGCAACCTGTAACTCCTTATTAGAGTTGCTAAAAACTCCTTGCTATCTGCACTCTGACAAATAGGATGAACTCCAAACAAGACTGTCGAGCTGATCTGTTTCAGTCTTGAGATGCGAAGCTTGAAGCGAGTGGATGTGACCATGAAGAGATCGATGCATCCACAGGCAGCGTGCAGCTTTTTACCTGAACGGCACAAGTTTGGGGACATATGCACCCCATGTTCTACGCCAGATGTGGCTCTACACAATCAGGAGAGTTAACATCTGGATTCGGCTTTGGGTACAAATATCAGGTGGCAAAATCTACGTATCTACAGAAGCCAAAACGAATAATTTAGAACTGAGGGAGTAGCACGCACAGCCTGATGCATTTCCAATTGCACTTTGGATATGGTGATCGATTCACATGGTCTGCCCTTTTGTTCTCACTTATTTTGGTCAGGACCCCTACTGACTGCTGTTTCAGGTCCAGTTGTCAGATGGCAAGTCCTCCATGGGGACGAGACACCAAGTATCAGCGTGGACGTTTGGAATCTTATCTTTTTGTTTGTAACAGATTCAATATGGAACTAATCCTTGGTTATAAACAACCACTGCTACTAATGCATTGTTGACAGTTCTCTCCGCTGTATCTTCTATGTGTTTCGGGCAAATCACAAAAAGAAAACCCATTCCGACAAGGGGGTTTACGCTCTTCCGTTATATCTGCTATGTTACGTCGGATTGGCTATTAAGAAAATACGCTTTAATCATGTTCAAATGAAGTAAATCCCGGGTTACAGGCAAAAAGCCACTATATTACAAACTGAAAGTGTCCATTCTCATTTTGTTATCTGCTACTGTATACACATTGCCTGACTGTTAAGGATGTGCTTTGGGCATGAACAAACGAAGCAAATAATGGGGCTTTTCTTCTACTGTAAAAATTCCTTGTCCTTTCTGCTCTATTATGCACTAGATTATAGAACTAAGACATCCTGCTTTATATTTTGGCACATCTAGGCTAACAACGCAAGCAAGCAGCTTTAGGTTTTGGCCATATCAGTTACCTTTCTGAATCTTTTAGCAAAGGAACAGATTCAGAAGGGCACGCTTTTGGGTTGACTGTACTTGCAGTGTCAATGGTAATCTTGGAAAGGATGATAAGTGGTAAGAAACCAAGGAAAAATGAAGAATTTTGGGGTGCCACCAAATGCGTCCTAAGACTTAGCCATCTTCACTAAAACATTTCTCCATGAAATGCAACTTCCTAAAGGGCACCTTTACCTTTCGTGAAATAATGAACTATGCATAAAAATGAACTGAAACCAGCAAGGTCCGGCAATATCTCACAAATCTCAAGTTTTGGTTCCAAACGTTTTTGGTGTCCTAAATGCGCCCAAGAATGGTATGTGCATATATGTTAAGAGGTTATGGTTCATGTTAGGCTTGGCGCTAAATTTTGCCAAGGATTTATTTTGGTCCACAAATGCTTTTTGTTTATGTGAGCCCTGACATTTTCTAGTCAGGGTTGCCAAATACTGCTTCCTAGGACTAATTTGGATGATGCACCAGAACCAACCTGGGGCAATGGGAATAATTTGTGTTGAGGCCAATCTCAATGTGGAAGGGTGTTACATCATTTTAAGCGATTTGAGTTGATGGATGAAACAATCTCCTCCAATATATAGGGTCATTTTATTGTTTTATTAAGCCATTCCCAACGCTAGGTCTTATTCCACGGTTTTTAAAGAGCCACATCATCTTAAGAAGTGTGTTTAAGGCCAATTTTAATTGGGTTTTGTGGGAGTTTTATGGGTATTAGATTCTACTCCGGTTTGGTAAAAGAAGTCGTTTTGGACAAGGTTTGAGTCAAACATTGGGAATATAAATCATGAATAGCATTTAAGTCATTGAGTTTGAAAATGTGAAAACTATATAAAAAAATTGGTCTTCAAAAGATTGGTCTTCAAAATTACTTTCATAAAAGTATACATATATAACTTTTAAAGAAATATTTTTATAGAAAAGAGTAGTTAAAGTTGTGCTTTGGTGACCGTGTCGCTGTTCTAAATGACTTCCTTTACCAAACCGGAGGGAGTATAACATATCAACAATTTTATTGACCTAGCAAACTCAATGTAAGACTGTGACGCAACCGGCGACCTAAAGGCATTTTGCATCGTGCACAGTGCTTTACATCCCCGAAAACGGCGTCCAACAGACGACGCAAAGCGGCAACCCAAAATGGGTAGGAGACGAGCCACAACGCAAAGATGCGTCGTCCGTCCGCGGCTTTGCGTCCTCCTGCAGCGCGGGGCCCACCACCTGGGAGCGCGGGGTGAGGAGGAGCATGGCCGGCGCGGCGAGGCGAGCCTGCGGTGGCCGGCGGCGAGGCGAGTCCGCGGTGGCCGACGGCGAGGCGAGTCCGCGGCAGCAAGGGCGCCGGGCAGGGACTCGGGGCGGCGGTGGCTCCTGCTTCTCCTCTTTCTGCGCGAGAAACGACGGGGACCATGGGCAGGCTCCCCCATAGCCTGGCCCAGGCCGAGCTCGCCATGGCCGCCGCCGCCGAGCGAACTCGCCATGGCCGTCTGCCGGTGTGCTTGTTGCCGGCGGCGCCGCCGCGCGGCGCGAGCTCGAGCGTGGCCTCCACCTCCGCGTCTGTCGTCCACCAGTGGAGCTCGCTGATGTACAACGCCGTGCGCCCGGGCGGCGAGGGGTAGGAGGCGGCGCCGCCGGGCGGCGCGCGCTGCGACTGCGGCGGTGCGTGGAACCTCGGAGGCGCGGGAGGAGGAGGAGGAGGCGGCCGGAGAAGCCGGCGCCGGGACACGCGCGCCCGCCCGCCGGAGCCCGCCGGTGGAGGCTGGCGGAGGAGCCGGGCGGCGCGTCGGGAGACAGCACGTAGGGATGAGCTCGAGGAAGGAGATAAGATTTGGGTGGCCTGCTTTGCATCTTCCGTTGGAGAGCTGAGATTTTGGGTGGATTTCTACTGTGGAAGACCCTTTTGCTGAAATGGGTATCCTATTTAGGTACTATCTGGTGGAGATAGTCTAAGAAGAGAGGGTGGGGTTCCATGCCCGTGAAACCCAGCCGGTACAGTTACTAAGCCTCATGCGACACAATGAAACACACAACAAGGAGAGGAAAATTTCTTAGCCAAATTCACTTCAGCTTCCTGTTGTAGTATGCTACTTAATTTAGATATAATTACAAAAGGCTACATAATTGACATGGCACATTTGATCACAGCAATACTATGCAAGAATTAAATGATGTATACTGTCTATGAAACAATACGTACAAGCTTATATGTATTGATAATTGTGCAGAACATTTAATCATGTGCGACCCACATGATCGGAGGATAGTTGGATGAAATGACATGATCGGAGGATAGTTGGATGAAATGAAAACTTTATCCCCGATGGTAGTGTGAAGTTTCTAGGTTTTGGAGACAGTGTATATTATTTTCATTTAGGACATTCCCAACCATCCATCTAGGATGGTTTTCATAGCATTAGTTGAGTTGTCATATACGCCCTCCCTATTAATAAAAGAAGCTGTGTAGGACAAGGTTTGAGTAAAACTTTGAGAATATAAATCATGAATAACTTTTAAATTGTTGAGTTTGAAATTGTAAAAGTTATATGAATAGATTTATTTTGAAAAATACTTTTATAAATATATACATGTATCACTTTTTGATACATGTTTTTATAGAATGCCCCAAAAAATGTTTTTATAGAAATAAGAAGTCAAAGTTGTGTTTTGAAGACCGTGTCGCTGTCCTAAACGGCTTCCTTTACCGGTACGAGGGAGTATGACTCTTTGTTTATATGGCACTATATTAAATATGAGAGTAAAGGAAAAAAGGAAGAAACAACATCTCAAGACTCAGTTTCAACACGGGAACCAATGCACTGGACACTATCAAGTTTTGCATTTTTTTAAGTTTATCAAGTTTTGTATTGGGAGATAGGGGTGTCTTTATAATAGACAAAGAATAAATATAATTGGTACAGAAGAGAGATGATACATTTATTGATGACCCACTTCAAGAAATTATGAGTTGTGATGTATAGTCTCATTTTTAGTGTCTTGTTGACATGGTATTATAGACACTACACTAGATACTATGGGTTAGGACTGTCCTATGATGAAACACTACCTTCTCTCTTCGTAACTTTTAGCCTCCATTGAAAATTGCCAAGAATACAAATAACTAGGACTCATGAATTTCTACCCTCTTGATTAGGCAATTACTAGCAATACCAGAGCAGTGAACCAATCCTTTAATACAGTCAATAACGATTTTCTTTTCTAAAGGTACTCCAAAAATATCACATTAATACAAAGGCAAAGACGCAATAGAAGAAGAAAAATACATTTTTCTGTTAACATCATAACACTACAATTATGAACATGCTAGAGACAGGGCCAAATGCACACAAACCCCAGCGCGAAGATGAAAAAAGAATCATTTTAGCTTTTTGAAACATAAGATAAATTTCTTAGAATAATCATATTATAATATAAATATATGAATAGCACATTTGTTACAGGAGATTGCAAGAATTTGTGAAAAGAGCAATGGAAAGCCAGGAGGGGAGGCTGGAAAGGCAGCGGCGAACGAAAGAAAGAGGGAAAGAAAAGGCAGTAAACGGACGCTCACAAGGCCCAAGTGGTGCCGGATTTTTGTCAGTCTCCTCTCCTCTCCTCTCCCCCTCCCCCTTCCCAGCTAGTCTAGTCTTGTATCCAATACAGCCTTTGCCCTCTCATTGCCGCAGTTTTGTTTCACATCCCCTCCTCTCTCCATTTCCGCCCCCTCCCATGGCCTGAATTCGGAGACCCCCCCCTGCCATTCGCCCCACCCCGAATCCGGCGTCTCATCGATCGCCTCGGCGGCTCGGCGCCGTCGCAGGGAGCGAGGCTCCGGTACTTTACTAGAAATCGTGTTTTTTTTTGCCTGTTGGTTCTTGCCGTTTTGACCGCTTTGTTTTCCCCCAATATTTCGAACTTTCTTGGTGCTTCGGTTCGGTGGGGGGAGATTGAATCTCTATTGTTGGGATTCTTGGTCTGGGAATTCCGGGAGTTGGTGCTTGCCTCTTGTGTTATTATTGGAATTGTATCGGGCTGAGTATTTCGGTTGGTTTGTTCCGATGCAGGTTCTTGGCCGGAGCCCAAGTAAAGGTATGATGGACGGTGAGGGGAGTCAAGGGATTAAGAAGGTGCATTTCAGGGATTCCTCCTCCCAGGTACCTCTGATTACCTACAAGAGGCGCCGGCAGCAGAAGCCACAACAGCAACCAGAGCCGCAGCCGGAGCCGCTGCTACCGCAGCAATCAGAGCCACAGCCAGAGCCACTGCCGCAGCAGCAAGCGGAGCCACAATCAGAGCAGGAGCACAAGGCTGGAGATGTGCCGGCGCAGCAGGTATAATCTTTTTCGACTTTATGAGGAAACTTGCAATGGCCTACATTGAAATGCAGAAAGATTTTGCTTAAAAAAATGAAGATTTTGCTTAAAAAAATGGAGAAAGATTCCACCTACAATATTGTACAGTTGCATTGAACTTGCCAATGCTATACTGCTTGTAACTTTGTGTGCTCTCCAGGGTTCCTCAATCACCTTGCAATATCAAATAATGACATGGAAATGATTGGTGTTTAAAATGGACTGATTCTGCACGCTGTGGTGTGTGGTTGCAATATGACGATGTTCTAGGTGCATCATAGAGGCAGCATCAGTAATTTGCATTTTACAAATATAGTATGCATGTGTTGTTTAGTGCCTCATGAACTTGTTGGATTTGCCTCCTGGAGTATGGTTACCAAAATGACGAATTATCAATGAGTAGTTTAAGGGATTGCTATCTAGTAACTTATATATTCTTCTCAAATTAGGTTGATGACATACGCTGACACTTGATACCTTATTACATAAGGCTGAGTCCATCTGTTACTGGCATGTATTACTGCTCATGTTGCTACGCTGTATTGTTTCTCTTGGTGCGTTGTAGAGGAGAATCTATGTAGTTCCCTTGCTGGACTGTAGATTAAAATTCACATTCAGCTATGATTAGTTTATTGTGAATCAAACAAAACTGGATGTAATGTAGGCAGTGGTGGAGCTTGAAGGAAGATTTTAGAGGGGCGAAATATAGTTTTGTGAGTCCAGAGGTGGCCATTTTGAAGAGAATGCACCTAAATACTGTAGAACCTACTCTGGCCATAATGAAGCTCCGCCCCTGAATTTAGGGCATGTCCTCTCGATCTTTCTCTGTCTCACTGTAAGAATGGGACACCAAGGATCAAACATAGAATGCTTCTGCTTATCTAATACATTTTCATTAAAAAAAACACTATAAGTTTCGTCTTCTAGGATGTAAGTGTGGATTCTTTGGTTCCAATAGAACTAAATCATGCCAAAGGGTGCTTAGCCTAGCGGTTAAGACACTCGAGAGGCACTCCATAGGTCCTGAGTTCGAATCCCCGTGGGAGCGAATTTTAGGCCGTGGTTAAAAAAATTCCCTCGCCAGTCCCGTGTGCCAAAGCACTAGTTAAGAACTGGCCCAGGTCGATCTGAGGACCGTGTATGGCCCAGGAAATTCCCAGGGGTTACGGATCCTAGTGTCAGGGCGGGGCCGGGGTTCGAGAATTTTCTCGGTCGGGGAAGCCGAGGCTTCTTCTTAAGATAATACCGGTGGGGCGGTCTTTCCCCACGCGGCTGAGTTTTTAATAGAACTAAATCATTATATAAATTGATTTATTTTGGGTCAATCTCTGTCAATTTTTTTCTTAAAGAACGGCATTGTTTCCATTATTTGAACACCGATTCCTGGCTTTATGTGTTTCTGATTTTCCTTTTAGTATGGAGGCAGTTTTTTATTTAGTTTTATTGTCATAGCGTGCTGCATTGATAGAACAAAATTTCTCACGGTTTGTATTCGCAGGTTAGTTATAATATGACCGCATTATATTGAATCAAACAAAATTGCTCTGGGCTGAGGCAAAACTCTCTTGCCAGCCTTCCATGTATTTTTTGATGTCATGGTGTTACACATGCAAACTTTTGAAGATGTTACATTTTGCTAGCATTTTGCTAATCAACACTTTGCTTTGGCATCGCTAATGATGAAATTTGAAACTGGTGTATTTGCCATGTCGAAGGAAAACCTTCAGTGGTACCTTTTGGCACTAAGCCTTTCGGCAAAATAGAATGTTATGTAGGCACTTCTTATTTGTTTACCTTCAACCGTTCTGTTGCGATTGTTAATTTTGCATTACCAATTGTTACGATGCTCATACCTTATACATTTTACTATAAGCCATTCAGTTGCTATGGCTTGGCTGATCTGCTGAAATTCGGATACTTATGGCTAAAGGGGGGGGGTGTTGGAATTGCTGTGCATTATTGTTTTCTAATTATTTTATTTACAAATGAGAATAAGTGCTGGTGGCCTGCTACTTATTCCACTTAAACTTAAGAACACGCGGCTATGTAGCAAATTATTTGAATCTTTGGAAAGAAAAAAGTGGTCAAATATAAAGGGTGATCCTATTTGGCTGAACCGCACCACTTTGATCATTGTGAAAAGAACACTGTCAATAAAATAAAGTATGACTTCGTAACTATGAGATTGTGAATCCGTAAAAATTTGCATTACCTGCTCACTGACCTTTCACACATTCCTTGTATAATATCAGCAGCTGTATGACTAATTTTAGATCTTCAACAAACTTTTGGTTTCTGCTGAGCATTACCTCTTCTTTCCTTGCAAATGCTGAGTGCCGACATTCACATTGGTTCGCAGGTGCCCATTTTGCGAGCAAGGGATATTGGTTGGGAGCATGCTGTGGATCTTGATGGAAATAAAAGACGGTGGCAATGCAAGTTCTGTTCTCTGTGCCGAAGTGGTGGTGTAACTACTTTGAAGGCTCATCTGATTGACGACAGCTGCCCGAACGTTCCAAAGGAAATTTCAAAGAAAGTATCAAACTTCATTGAAGAGAAAAGAGCAACACGCCTTCTTTTGAATAATTATATCTTTAGTGTTGATGAGGATGAAATTTTCAACACACAAGTTCAAGGGGATGGTAGTGTAGATTATGAAAATGATCAACAACCTTCAAGAAACGCTACACACGTGCAAACATTGGAAGAGTGTGCTAATGAGGTATTCCATGCATATAACTATTTCCCTGCCCATCCCATTCCTTTTCTTTGCACCCTACAGGTTTATAGCATATCATTGGTAGTTAATGCAGTAATCATGTCATGGGAAAAGAAAAGGGGATTATGAGGATTAGAGAGTCCAAATTTCTGAGACTTTGATGGCAAATTCTCAATTGTTTTCAAGTTTTTCCCTCAAGTGGCTAAGTACAAATCTTTTTTTCTCGAATAAGTACAAATCTTAGTTCTTGAGCATTTAAGGGGGATGCCAGATAATTGAATTCACTGTTTCTATCTCACTTCGAAGATATTGCATTATGTGGACAAAAAAATATTACTGAGTCTTAGCTATTTTTAACATAAAACTTAGCCGTTTGTGTTTTCCCCAAGAATGTGGCAGCTGGAAGCTGTCAACGTGGTGAAGAAAGTAGTGGCCAACCAGTCGAGCATTGCGATCAGCCTGAAGAGCAGTGCGCTGGTCATGGCAGGATGGATCAAGTGATCAACAATAAGAACAAGATTTTGGGCAACAATACCAATAATTCACAAAAGACCAAGGTAGTTCACCATCATAAACGTTAGGAAATAAGAGATGGTTGCTCCCGCAGGAAGCCATCTATTTCCCCCCTGTTATTAAGTTGTAGTTCTTGAGGCTTTGAGGGGGATGTCCTACTGCTTATTGAATTCATTGTTTCTGTCTTGCATCAAAGATATGAATTATGTGGACAAAAATTTATGTTACTGGAACTTAGCCATTTTTTTTAACATAAAAGTTACTCTTTGTTTTGTAGAAGATGGTAGCTGGAAGCAGTCGATGTGGTGAAGAAAGTAGTGGCCAACCAGTCGAGCATTGTGATAAGCCTGAAGAGCAGTGGGCAATGGATCATGGCAGGATGGATCAAGTGATCAACGATAGGAACAAGATTTTGGACAGGAATACCGATGATTCACGAAATACCAAGGTAGTTCACCATAATAAACCTTAGAGGAAATAAAAGATGCCCTAGGCAAGGGTCACGGCTGGCAGCCATCTTGAGCACCAAGCCAATGAACCTGTCCACACTACTGCCCTTATACAGACCAATAGACATTGGCTCCTGCTAATAATTCATTGTTTCTGTCTCACTTCAAAGATATGAAATTATGTGGACAAGAAATTATATTACTGGAACTTAGCCATATTTTAACATGAAACTTCCTTTTCTTTCTTTTTGAAGCTGGAAGCTGGAAGCAGCCAATGTGGTGAAGAAAGTAGTGGCCAACCAGTTGAGCATTGCAATCAGCCTGAAGAGCAGTGTGGAATGGATCATGGCAGGATGGATCAAGTGATCAATAACAAGGACAAGATTTTGGACAAGAATACGGATAATTCACAGAAGACCAAGGTATCTCACCTTCACAAATCTTAGAGGAAAATAAAAAGATGGTTGGCCCCGCAGGAAGCTATATATTATTCCCTTGTTATCGAGCTATCTGTTAGGTCTTTTATTATTTAATTAATACTAAGATGCAAATATGCTACTGTATCTTTCTTTTAAAAGAAAAATATATTATGTGCTGAGCTTTGAACTTGCTTGTAGATATTGAAACCACGGCAGAAAAGTGAGTTTAACACAAGAAAGCACATAATTATTGTTGATGAAGTTGCACGGCATTGGAGGTGTAGATACTGTGGAATGGATGGCTATGGTAAAAAGTTCCGGCTCCATTACCATCTAGCTGGTGCGTTTCGTCACCCTAAGTGCCCGAATGTTCCTAGAGAAGTTTTTGCAAAGGCAAGGCACCATGTTCTGACAAAGAGAAGGCTCAAAATAACCAAGGCTGAGCAACAAAATCCTTCCAGGCCACATATTCTTGGCGGTGAAGAACCGAATAGTGGTCCATTATGTGGGAATCAATCTCTACTATCAGTAAAGATTGAATCTAGTGAGGTACCATTTACTATTTGCACTTGCTGTTCTTTTTTCACGTTTCTGCTGACCCTGTGATGTCATACTTAACTGTTTGTTGTGCTGAGGACTGGAACATTAGTCCACTATATGTAAGCCTGGTTTGAACTGGAATGAGTCAAAGGGCACATGCTCCTTACCCTTGATCTGTTTGTTATAGTGCAAGATCACTGGTGTATGCATTAGATCTATAGCTAGTGCCTGTGAATCTCTCTTCCACAGTTGAAGTTGCATTGATCATGGTATATTAATTCAGAATTTCAAGTTTTATTTGCGAGAGAAAATTCCTTGTATGCCACCAAAACTTATAACAAAGCTGCCCTTATTAACACGATGTGTATTGGTTCCTTTAAACACTTCTGCAAACTGTTAGATCCAGGATTAAGATGGAATTTTGCTGATTGGAGCTAAAATCTTGTTGGTTTTAAGTGACTTTTGGACGATTCTGAATTTGTCATTGATTTTTTCTTCTATTTAGCAGCAGTATGTCGTTTTGTTGTTATTTGGAAACACAGCTAATGAAATCCAACTTCGCCCACATGCCATTGAGCTATGCCAATGACAAGTGGTGCCTGGTCCCATATTTTTGGCAAAGTGCAATTCCACTAATGGCATGGTGGCATTTTTCATGCTATAACTTTTATGCCGAACATGTTCTGTCCCTCGTATGTCGACCTTAGACGTTAACAGAAAACTGTATCAGACTAGGAAGTAGGAACTGGCAACTGACCGATAACACAAACCTTTTCTTAAATTTCCTAGAAAGTTATTTTAATATCGGAAGTAGATGGAAGTAAACTTGTGATTCAAGTATTGGTGGAAGTCTGTATCAGCTCTTTCTTCCTTTTGCGGGACATGCTTTTATGTTCAATCTTTTTCATTCATAAATGTTCTTCATTCTGTACCCTACTTGAATATATACCACAGCAAGGATATTAAGTAGAAGAAAAGGATAGCCTGTTAAAGTTTGTTACGCCCAATGTAGTCGTTAATTAAATTCATTCTTTCACTTCATGATGTGTTTCTTTACCTTTTTTGCGCTGTTATTTATCCCTTCAATTTAAGTTCATGCTTAAGAGAGCCATGTTCTTTGAGCTTGTAGGTACACAATTACCCAGCAAGTCTTCAGAGCAGTGCATGGGAACATTCTCTGATATATGAGAAAGAAAAAGGACACTGGAAGTGCAAATGGTGCAGTGTTGAGGGTTATAATGGTGTAACTAGATTGAAATGGCATCTTGTTGGATGGAAGAATCTCCCTCAGTGCCCAGATGTTCCAGAGGATGTTGCCAAAAAGATAAGGGATCGAATGATGTCAAAGAAGAAGAAAGCAAGAAGAGCAGGTTCATTTGTCGGTAATGGCAGTTCTGATGCGATGTGCTCTTCTAAGAGTTCACAACTTGATCAAGCTAATGGTGAATCAAAGGCATGCAAGATGTCATCTAATACTACTCTTCTTTCACAAGAGAGTGCTAATCCTGAGGCAGGGGCGGACCCACCAGTAGGGCAAGGTAGGGCAACCACCCTACCTAGCCCCACCAGTGAGACCCCCCGTTCCTTCGCTCCGAGAGCCTCCAGCGCAGCCAGGCATCAGTTGTTGCTGCCTGCATCGAAGAATTTGCTCCGGCGTTATTGCCATTTGGGGAAGACGACCAGCCAAAACGAAGAGGTATGGGCTTTATTTGGGCTGGATGAGTGTGAATATATACATAGAAGAAAGGCCCAGCCATGCCCCTATCGCTCAAGGCCGACCTTCCTGGTGCTCTTGCCTCTACCAACAGATTGAGTGATTGACCTTCCACATGCTAATTAGGACATCCTCAGTAGCTTGTTCCAGACTTCTAGATGCCCTAGCTATCATCTCTAACGACGAATTGAGTTTGATTGTGGAGAACTTATGGTTCAAGCAAGCTTTGCTTAGGATGATACTAACAAGCTAAACTAATCTCGTAATTAGTTTATCTAATGGATGATACGAGATAAGGCTAGCTAATGAATAGTTACTCCCTCCAGTTCTCAATTAGAAGTTGTTTAGGACAGCGACACGGTCACCAAAGCACAACTTTGACTTCTTTTTTCTATAAAAAAATATTTCTTGAAAAGTTATATACGTATATTTTTATGAAAGTAATTTTCAAGACCAATCTATTTATATGATTTTCACATTTCCAAACTCGACTTAAATGTTATTCATGATTTGTATTCCCAATGTTTGACTCAAACCTTGTCCAAAACGACTTCTAATTGAGAACCGGAGGGAGTAAATATTAAAAAAACACTCATTGCCTTCCTTAGTTAGAAGCACGTGGAAATCAGCAACCTGCGTGCCTGAACTCTGACTAGTCTTTAGATCCCTTGGAAATTTTAATGCCTTTAATATTTTTATAACATTTTTCTTTTTGCTGGTGGCTCATCTTGGCTTTCATCTACAACCTACCCCTACATGCTTGGGATAAAAGGCTTTGTTGTTGTTCGTTTTCAACATTTCTGCTGAACTAACCTGTTGTACTAAAAAATGTTCGATGTACAGACAACAATGGAAGGACCTCGCAGGAGTGGATTATATGGTGACACAAACAACTCTGAGGAGCAAAGAAGTGACTGTGGAACTAGTGAATGCTGGAGATATGTTTTGGACGGACTAACGCGTTTGCATTTACCTAATGTACAAGGGGATGCTGGAATTGCGACATGCATCCGTGATGCACTTCTTTATGGCTCTGCTGAATTTGGCACAGTAAGTGGGAAGAACAGCGATCATTCCAAAACCACTGACATTCTTGCATTGTTATATTCTGTTAGCATTTAGTAATCTATAGATCCCCTGTTCTACAAACAATGAAGTATCATATTCTACACTCTTTTGATGGAACATTTGTTCATCAACACTCTTCTTGCATTATTTTCCTGCAATTCTTTATTTGTTGAAATACTGTAGCTATAATAATATATTTACTCTAAAGGATAAATCACCATGATACCATCTTCAATAATCTTATTCTTGACTGAAATCAGGTGGCCTGCAAAGTGGAAATGGATTCTGATAAAACAGTTACTGCAAACACAGCTAAGTGCCAGAATGTTCTTATGAACATTTTAAGGTCGGAGAACTTTGCTTTGTTGTGCAGTGTGCTTTGCAGAACTGTTCATCAAGATGAGGAAAGAACTAGATATTTTGATTTTGGTGTGATAGATTCAAGAATGAAAAATGGAAATTATGGGCTTGAACCTGAATTATTCGTGCACGATCTGAAACTGGTAATGGCTTCATGACTTTTCGGTTGATATTCTAGTATGGCATCATGCACTTGGAATTTTCACACTCCTATTAAATTGCTGTGAGAATATGAATATTCCAAAAGTAGGGATGTTCTGTATTAGGCCTCATGGGCTGTTTATATAAGGTGGCTTAGATCTCAAGCGATCCTTAGAGATAGGGATGAAAAGTAATGAGGAGAATAATCCTATCCTACCATAACAGCCGGATCGTATCGGATTTTTACCATGCGTACAATTGCCAACATATAATATACTTTGTGCAAAACATGGTCCATGTTTATCTAGTCAAAGTTCCTTCTATTGCTTCCATTGGCTTGCATGTACTCCTGTGCACGATCAACACAGGTTTGGTGGCAATGTTGCTTTAGCATTTCTTAACTCTTCTCCATTTAGTATTGAAATCATTATCATTTCTATTATTCAACACCAGATAGAACAATTAGGCATAATAAAAAGTATGAAATCATGGTCACTGTACTGGTAGGAGTATATGCGGTGTATCCAGTTTGCAATCACATGAACACTACTCTAATTAGCCTATCCTACATACCAGGTTGGAGTTTTTGTTTTATTATTTATTTTGAGAGTACAAGGTCGGACGCACACATGCTCTAGGTTGTCTCTTCCAACCTAAAGAATGCGTTCTAGCACATGTATAAACAAGATTGGAGGCCTAATCTCACATGGCGCTGGTGCCCACACACAATAGATCAGAGCCTTAGACGTCCATATGCACTAGGTGGTACCTAGAACACTGCAGGCAGGAGTTTTGTCTGGCGATGTCAGTGACATTGTCCTTCTTGATGTCACCCCTCTGTCGCTTGGTTTGGAGACATTGGGTGGTGTTATGACCAAGATTATCCCAAGGAACACAACACTTCCTACCTCTAAGTCCGAAGTCTTCTCAACTGCTGCTGATGGGCAGACCAGTGTGGAGATCAATGTTCTCCAAGGAGAAAGAGAGTTTGTCCGGGATAACAAGTCTCTTGGTAGCTTCCGGCTTGATGGAATTCCTCCTGCTCCTCGTGGTGTTCCACAAATCGAAGTCAAGTTTGATATTGATGCCAACGGTATCCTCTCTGTCACTGCGGTGGACAAGGGCACAGGGAAGAAGCAGGACATCACAATCACTGGGGCCAGCACACTGCCAAAGGATGAGGTACGTGAATGCTTTCAGCAGAATATGCTATCAATTTTTCAGAACGATTTGTGTGCTACATTTGATGAACATATTCACTTGTATTCAACATTGCTGATTGATTGAACTTGTATCCACAGGTGGAGAGAATGGTTGATGAAGCTGAGAAATTTGCAAAGGAGGACAAGGAGAAGAGAGATGCCATTGACACCAAGAACCAAGCCGAGTCAGTCATCTATCAGACTGAGAAGCAACTGAAGGAGCTCGGGGACAAGGTCCCTGGCGATGTAAAGGGGAAGGTAGAGTCAAAGCTGCAGGAGCTCAAGGATGCCGTTGCTGGTGGCTCCACACAGACGATGAAGGATGCTTTGAGCGCATTGAACCAGGAAGTCATGCAGCTTGGGCAATCGCTCTACAGCCAGCAGGGTGCCCCAGGAGCTGGTCCTACCCCAGGAGCTGACGCCACCGCTGGTTCGGCTGGTTCATCTGAGAAGCCAGGCGACGAAGGCGATGTCATTGACGCTGATTTTACCGACAGCAAATGAGGGGAGCCTTAGGTTTTAGATGACGAGTTGATGACGGATGGGGGGCATGTTGGAGGGGACGGAGTCATTTTGTTCCACAAGGTTAGGATGTGGGGTGTAGTTTTTGGTAGATTGGCACCTGAACGCGCGGTGAGTCGGGAAGTTCAGATTTGACTCTGAATACATACATAGGCCTTTTTCTGTTTCCTGCCGCGTTCGCTTCTGAATTCTGATAACGGCAAATGTAGCAATTGCATTTGTTACCGCACACGTAGCGGATGTTTCTGAAGTACTCGTTTTTAATTAGAAGTCGTTTTAGACAAGATTTAAATCAAATATTAGGAATATAAATTATGAATAACATTTAAGTAAATATAAAAATTATATAGGTGGATGATGCATCAAAGTTTTTGAATGACAAGGTCACGAAGGCAGTGATCACAGTTCCTGCTTACTTCAATGACTCACAAAGGACAGCTACAAAAGATGCTGGCCGAATTGCTGGGCTGGAGGTTCTACGTATTATAAATGAGCCTACAGCGGCATCGCTGGCATATGGTTTTGAGAAAAAGAACAATGAGACGATTCTGGTTTTTGACCTTGGAGGTGGCACCTTCGATGTTTCAGGTATCTGACCTGCTTAGCATTTATGTGGACACCCTCCACATAGAGATTACGGAGTACTAAAGTTGAGGCTTAATTATTCCTGAATGGTTGGCTATCCATAACTTTGTACATCAATTGTACATCTATGACAATATTAATAGTTTTAGGTAGGTAAGTTGTAGAACAAATCACTATAGATGATTTAACAGATACTAAACCTTGTCTTGAAACTTGAAAGATCTATATTTTTGTCAGTAGTTGTTGTGGGTGTTCCCGTTTTTAGAACCATGGTTGGAACAATATCATGGGAGGTTAGGGTCAAGTACTCTGTTTTTGGTTAGTATTTTAGTGATATAGTACATAATTAGTTATAAATACACATAGTCTTTGTTGGTCCCTGGAAACTAGATTTTAAAGCTCAACTAAAGTTGTCTAGGAATAAACATTTCTTGTATGATGTGAAACACCAATAAAAAAGAGAGGAAGTCATCTCTATTATGGCAGGAAGTTGGGTATTATAAAATATGTTCATATTTAGCCATGTAAGGCCATTTTGTACAAGGAAGAAAAAAGGTAATCTGTGGGACTAGAATGTCATGTAGTGTTACAGAATCCTGTGGGCATGAAGAATAGTAATATGAGACGTGTCTCGTGGGAAATTACATAAGATTATTTGAAGGGAAAAATTGCTTCATGAAAGAGAATGGTCAGATAGAAATGAAGTGAACTTCCATATGGAAGTTTTACTCAAGCTTTGGACTCATTTCTGTTTACCATTAAAAAGCGTGAAAACCCATGCCATATGATTTGGCAATTCCTTTGTCCTCTTATACCCTTGAAAATGCTACAGTCAAAAGAAGCCCTGATACCATGAAAAACTTGAACTCCAGTATCATTTGATCCACAATTGTTTTATTTTACAATTGTTTTATTTTTATGCTTCTAGCTTATAGGTGGTTGTTTTTAATTATATCGATATTATTTTCAATCATATGTTCAGTTGACTAAATTTCTGGTTATGATTTCAGTACTTGAAGTTGGCGATGGTGTTTTTGAGGTGCTGTCTACATCGGGTGACACTCACCTTGGTGGTGATGACTTTGACAAGGTTAGTCATTTGTTATCTTAGTTCGACAAAAGATGCATTTTCATCTCTGGCCTGCGACTTCAACAGTCTTCTTCATTTCTTTTCTTTTTGGCCAAGTATTGACACATAAAAGTGTTGTGTTTAGTGACATCACATTGGTAACTGAGTCGCATTAGGTCTTGCACATTGGTAACTGAGTCGTATTAGGTCTATTAGTAATGTCTCTAATCTAATTGCATTTTTTACATGACATATTCCGACCTATACAGTTAGGAAAAAAATTCTAACTGTATTGGAGAATGGAGACCATGACAATTTACAGAAAGACAAGACAGAAGTTGTAGTTTTGATTGAGGAGATTTGAGGATGTTTGGCTGCTTACCACAATTTACCATGCTATGTGTGCCAACGATTTGGCGTGCCACAGAATTTGTGGCTAACAAATTACTTACCACACTTGTTGCAATTTCAAGTTTTGGCAAGGAAATATAGTTATGACAGCTGGACCCAATTACTAGCAATCCTTACATGCCACAACTATTAAGATGAACTGAACGAGCCATACTTGGTCAAACTTGTGGCAAACTATGAAAGTTGACTTAACCCAAACTAATGCTGAAGACAGTTCAACGTTGAAGCATGTTATTGATTTCTGTGTTTTTTTATTGCATGTTATCTGGGTTAGACCTCCTGAGGCGCTGGTGCGTAGTGGGGTTCTTCGACGGGTTGATAATGTTAGGAGAGGTAGAGGTCGGCCTAAACTGACTTGGGACGAGTCAGTTAAGAGAGACCTCAAGGAGTGGAATATCTCTATGGATTTAGTTATGGATAGGAGCGCTTGTAGACTAGCAATCAATGTGCCCGAACCGTGATCCTTACTTCCTTTTCTGTTTTTCCCCTAACTCTAATTTCTGTTTCTGGGTTTCACCTCTAGCCTACCCCAACTTGCTTGGGACTAAAGGCTATGTTGTTGTTGTTGTTGCTGCTGTTGTTGTTTGAGAGTACAAGGTCGGACGCACACATGCTCTAGGTTGTCTCTTCCAACCTAAAGAATGCGTTATAGCACATGTATAAACAAGATTGGAGGCCTAATCTCACATGGCGCTGGTGCCCACACACAATAGATCAGAGCCTTAGACGTCCATATGCACTAGGTGGTACCTAGAACTTGCATTAAATAAAAATTAGGTTTGATATGTGTCTGTATTTCAGATACACAGTTTAATTTATTTTCTGCCTTAGTAATGTTTGTTTTAGCATTGCTATTTTACCTAAACTGAGTTACATTTTATTTTTAGCGGGCATGTATTATATATATTTTTTTCTTAGTGGTATGTTAATCAGCACTTTTGATATTGTTACAGTTATGGGAAGATCTTAAAATGGCTGGTCAAGATATTATTCACCTAGCAAATAATCTATCAAGCCTTACAGAAGACTCCTATGAAAAGCTGGTAAGTGCTTGATGCGTGGGTTTATTTTTAAGATCTCAATATGCTTTTCATGTTTCCCTTGAAATTTCTGAATGACCTCTCTTTTTGTGCTTTTAAATTCCAATAAGAATGTCTTGAATATCAGATACATTTGTTCAATTGGTTCAGTTTTTTCTTGCTGGTATATTAATTTGCATTGAAATCTGGAATCTGGTATTACATTCTCTAGGTTGGAAGAGAGAGGGGATCAAGTAATGCTGAGCCCAATGTGAGTTCTTAGTTGACAGCCTTCTCCTTCATTTATTGGCTCTGCCGTTTAAGTTATGCCGTTCCTCACCTTGTTCGATATTACACTACCTCCATTGCAGGGAGCTGTCGTGACCAGCTCTGAACCCCGAAACCTAGTTCAATCAGATGCGTTGGTGCCCTCAACCTCACAGCGCTTAAACCAATTGGATCAACCAGATTCTGCAGATCTCTCGGAAGTACATAATACCTGCAGCCAATGTGGCAAAGAAGCAAGAGGTGGGAGCATTCTCAAATGCAGTAGGTGCATGCTATCTTGTCACATTTCATGTATCGAGCGTCCTGATCCATCCATTTCAACCGGAAGCTGGTGTTGTAAAAACTGCAGCACATGTATCAAACCAGTTGAAGGTGACATGGTCTTAGCCCCTTACCATCCAAATTGCTTGCATGGAGATTGTGTTGTCTGCGATAGGCTTGAGGTGTGCAGGTCTCCAAAATGTGAAAATGCACCTAATGATAACTCAAGAGCAATAGCTATTTCCAGTGTGAACTCTGTCGTGGACTCAGAACTGCCAGAGAATGATACAGGTGGCTTATGCAAGATATGTGGAGATCAGGAAGAGGATGACAAGAGGTTCTTGATATGCGGCCACATCCACTGTCTATACAAGTACTACCACATTCGGTGCCTAAAGTCCGAGCAGATTGCTAGCGACGTTCAGAAGGACAAACCGTGCTGGTACTGCCCATCTTGCCTTTGCCGAGTTTGTCTCTCTGACAAAGATGATGAGCTGACCATTCTGTGCGATAGCTGTGACGAGGCTTACCATCTCTACTGCATAACGCCTCGCCGTACTTCAATACCCAAGGGGCAGTGGTATTGTTCATCGTGTTGTGTGAAGAAAGCAAAGGAGGGAATGCGACAGTATGAGAGAAGAACACTGAAGCTCCATCAGAAGGATAATGCTGGACAGCAACATAGGAATTATGAAGGTTTGGACTTGCTACTATCTGCCGTGGATCACCTCAGCAAATGAGCAGCTGGTGACTCGTACGAATTAGCATGGGGCCTGGTTATCAGCATCTTCATTGCAGTATATCCTAGGTTCGGTTCTTTTGCTCTTTAAGTGGATTGAAGCTGTTCTGATACTTGAAGGTTTTGTTGTTTGAAGAGCCCTATCTCAGGATCAGAAGGTTCTGACAAGGGCAGTCACGAAATGAGCTACAGTCCTCTCACTGAACTCGTTATGGACAGTTTCTGATGAGACATAGAAGGATCTTCAAAAAGCATACGCTGTTTAAGCTGCGCAGTAGATGATCACCATCATGTAGGATGTTGGTCTTGTTTATCTTTCCTTTTGCTTTGTTTTCACCTTCATGTGGTGATACGTCACTCAAACAGCTTATCGGTATGAAAACTGCAAGGGATGATGATATTTGGTGGTGAACTTCAAGGCAGTCATGTAGCCTAATGTACTTGCAGAGGCAAGTTTGCGGTGAAAAACTCCAATTAGAGGCTGAGCGAGCAAAAGCATCTGTCAGAATTGCCTCAGGTTTTCGTCTGAGTTGTTATTATTCAGTTCTCTTTATATTTCTTTTTTCGGGAATTGGCAGGAGCACTGCCCTTCGTTAAGAAATATTACCCGAGTGCCACAGCATGGCAGGACTAAGCTGCCATACATCGCAAGATGTTAAATTCCTTGAACTGACATGGAAACGATCGACTTCTATTCAGCATCAGGACTCCTGGCCACTCCAGTAACACAAGGAGTCCGAGTCTAGGTGTCTAAATTATAACTACTACGTACTTTGGATTAAAAACTGAAAACCTTTTATCCAATGTTGTTTTCAGCAATCCAAAATGCTATGCATTCTCGAGTACAGTATAGCTGATGGGATGATCTTTTGTTGAATTTTCTTTTTTTTTTAATCGATACTCGTGGGTTACGGGCAGATCTCGACCGTTCGGAACAAAGCAGCGGTCAGGATTCGCGGGCCCCGCACGGCCGCGGCCCTTGTCGTTACCGTTTGCTGCGGCCTTGTCGGGACACTAGCCCCGCCGCTCGCGCCGCGGCTGCTTCCGCTCGCTCTCGTCGGCCACCGTCTCCGCCGCGGTCGTCGGACGGCCCCTCGCCTCCTCCGCCGCGTGCCTGTTCGAAGCATTCTCTGACGCCCGCCTTCTCGCTGCCCATCGGACCCACCGAATTCCCCAAACCCTAGCGCCAAAATCCCCCATTTCGGCCGTGCCAATCGAAGCCGGATTTGCTCGGTTTCCGGCCGGCGCCGGTTTCACCCGTGGACAGTTTTAGGGACTAGGCAGCGTGTAATAAATTTTTTCCTAAAATCAGCTTATCTTTTAAGGACATTCGAGGAAATATATTAACTTTCAGTTTTAATCATGTATACCGAATTATGATGAGAAGTAGATAACATGACTTTCAAGATAAACCTTGTTCCCATATGTTTTATCATGTAATGTGTGGCATATTCATGTCCAATCCTAAGGAAATGCTAGTTTCTGTGCCACTAATACACAGTTGGCAAGTGCTTTTATATTCTACTGGAAAAGGAACGTATCATAAAGCAAGTAATGATTTCCAGGTTCCATTCTCCATGGAGCGGAATTACTAGCTTTCCTTGAAGTTGTTATAATTTATAAGTAACTTTTCTTGAAAATGGAAAAATATCCGGCCTCTGCGACTACACACAACCAATTTATTAGTAACTACATATGCTATATGATGTTAACGTCTGCGGATTCACTGTGCCCTGTATTTTGGTGTGCTCCATTATCTATCAAACCAAAACAACACTATGCTTCACTTTTTCTCTGCATTTTGGCATTGTCTATTCCAGCTTTATCGAAGACAGCCTCATCAATACTTGAATCTGTCCTAAGGAGGGATCCCCATGAAGCTGAATTTATACAGTCAATCCAGGAGGTGGTTCATTCCTTAGAACCAGTTTTGGTGAAGAGCACCCAGTAACTTTTCAACTCTCTGTCACTCTCTTCCTCAGAAATAATATGCCTAAACCTCGAATATAACATGGTTTGGTTTGGTAATGTTTAGATATGTTCAAATTTTGGAGCGTTTGTTGGAACCTGAGAGATGCTTTATCTTCAGAGTGCCATGGATTGATGACAGAGGTGAAGCACATGTCAATAGAGGTTTCCGTGTGCAATTCAGTCAGGCATTAGGTCCATGCAGGGGTGGTCTTCGGTTTCACCCATCCATGAACTTAAGTGTGGCAAAGTTTCTGGCCTTTGAACATGTAATATTATACTTTGTCTAAAATGCACTGTTTATGCTAATTAAATTTATGCTACAACATACTAGTTATGTTAGTTATTTTGATTTTTTTGCATGACAGTCATTATTAAATCAACGTATTGATTTATGTCATGCATTGAAGTACCACTCAATAGCTAAAGTATGCAAGTGCATGCAGTCATGTAAACTTGCAACCTTGGCTTAGTCACATTTGATTCTAAAGCCATAGGTGTGACATGCTTACTGCTGGAAGCATAAGTTCCCCCCAGACCATGCAATTTATTTATGCGGTTCTGCCAAAAGAAGATAGTGCTCGGTAGCATGCAGATGGGCCAAGTTATATGAGTTTTTGATGTTTGCATTGCTTTATGGCAGTACTTTAACATGCCTTCCCAATATTGGTTTTCTTCTATACAGACTTTGAAGAATGCTTTATCATTATATAAACTTGGAGGTGCTGCTGGAGGAAGTGATTTTGATCCAAAGGGTAGAAGTGATAATGAGGTATGTGTGCCGTAATTTATTTCCTGTGGACAACAATATATTTTACTGCATGTAAATCTGAAACTTTTCTTATGCTAGATAATGCGTTTTTGTCAAAGTTTCATGGATGAGCTATATAGATATTTGGGCCCTGATCAGGTACTTGTCAATCAAACATGATACCCAGTCACAAGAGTTATCCATTTCTGTACTAGTTAAATGAATCAATGACAGTTCTTAGTCTATATCAATAGATCATACTTCTTTTCTTTTGTTTTCTTTTTTTTTGCAGGATTTTCCCACTGAAGACATCGGTGTTGGTCCAAGGGAAATGGGTTACCTTTTTGGGCAGTATAGACGCCTTTCTGGTCATTTTCAGGTACACTGGTTGTTCTGAAGTTAATGATACAAAAGATAATGTATACTTTCTGTTGCAGGTGTCTTTTTTTAGTAACATAGTTCTTGTCGTCAATAGACATCTAGAATCACTACACATCAAAGACTATTGTCCAGAGAAATTAAAAAACAATGGATGTTAGATTATTGGAAACCTCTGTTGGGCTCTTGCTTTTGAACATTTTGTCTCCCAGTGGGCAACAATAGGGTAGTTGTCGAATCAAACATCTGCTTTTTTAAGTTTGGAGGTTTTCAAATTCAGCTGCATGTGAGGGAACTAATGTATCTTACGGCTCCATTGTCATTTGAACAGCATACCTCTAGCCGAACTTGTGTCTCCTTTTGCCTTCTCTGAGGCTATTTGTTTAATTTGTGTTCCCATTCTTTGGTTCATCAGTTCCCTCTTGTCTGTAGCTTTCAACTGTCGTGCTTATGCAGGGAAATTTTACAGGACCTAAAATCTACTGGTCTGGTTCAAGTTTTCGAACAGAAGCTACTGGATATGGGCTGGTAAAGAACTACCTTCAATTTTCTTTTGAATGCAGCTAGTATATGTTTTGTGGGTGCCATAGTTATTTCACAAGTGATATTTCTGCTGCATGTGTTGACTGGACATATAATGAATCCATTGTGTTCATGCAGGTATTTTTCGCACGTCTTTTACTTGCTGAAATGAACAAAGAGCTTAAAGGATTAAGGTTTCTTACAGAGATCTGTTTGATTTATCAATACTATAATTTAACCATGTATCTTCATATTGTGCATGTTTTGCTGCAGATGTGTGATCAGTGGTTCTGGAAAGATAGCAATGCATGTTTTGGAAAAGCTTTTGCCATGTGGAGCCATTCCGGTTACAGTCTCAGGTATACAGACTCAGGGCTTTTGGATTAATTACACAGTATATGCATGAGGTATCATGATTTAAAAGAGCATGATTATTATTGTTGGTATCCGAGGTACCTTGAATTTGGTGGATTTATCACAACTACTCATATGTGTTTGCCACCTTCTTTTTGAAACGATGTGCGCTTGCCACTTTGCATATCCACAACACACCAATTTCACATCATTAACGTGCAAATTTTAGCAGTGCTCATTTATGATTTCAAAACAGAAATTTACGGGTCTGTATACACATATTATTCTGATAGGTTTGCCCTCGCTATCTTTCGTTGAATAACAGATTAACAGCATAAACGACTTTAAAGGTTTTGGTTTGTTTTAAGGAAATTTTATTGTTACCAAACCAGTAGGTAGATTGTGGATGTACCTACTATAGAAAAATAGTCATGTTACAAAAAATAAGATATCTAATGAAGGCCCAACTGTTGTTTGGCATATATTTTTGCAGATTCAAAGGGATATCTGTTGGATGAAGATGGGTTTGATTATATGAAATATTCGCTTCTAAGGGATATTAAGGCTCAACAAAAGAGCCTCAAGTGGGTACATGCCTTTCCTTATTTATAGTTTGTGTATGTTGGGTTTTTGAGATATCGCTCTCCATTTAATCAAACAGGGAGTACTTGAAATCATATCCACATGCCAAGTATATAGATGATGCAAAGCCATGGAGTGAGCAGTGTGATGTTGCATTTCCTTGTGCCTCACATAATGAAATTGACGAAGGGGATGCTGTCGCAATAATTAACTCTGGTTGCCGTGTTCTTATAGAGTGTATGAATTCCTGAACTTGTCATTTCAATTGCTCTTTTGCTATTTATCATCTGCTGAAAATTGCCATCTGGCAGGTTCAAAAATGCCATGCACTGTTCAAGCAGTTGATATCCTAAGAAAGGCTAAAGTCCTTGTTGCTCCAGCAAAGGCAACTGCTGCTGGTGGGGTAATGCACTGCCTGACTTCTCTTACAAACCCGTTCATTTGTCCTGAAGTGATATGATGGCAGAACAATTTTGTGGCTTGTTTTACAATATAAAACATTCGAAGTGCCCCATTTTGGAGCCTGTCCTTGCTGCACTTTCCAACTGGGCACATGACCTTAATGACAATTTGCAAATATAGGCTGAGGTCATTATATGCCTGTATATATTGTACATATGGCTTAAAACTTTTATGTATTTTCTCCTCGTTCACAATTTCTGCTTGTTTCCAACAATAACAGGTAGCAGTTGGAGAACTTGAATTGAACCCCGAATTTAATTTGATGCAGTTGTCAGTGGAGGATTTTGAGAATAAGATTCAGGTAAAGCCTGCTTCTGACTGTTGTCATTGGGCCTATTTGTTTCCTTCTATATTCCAAATTGTGATATCTTCTGACCTTTTCTTTTTTTTCTGTTGGGTTTAAGCAGGATGCAATAAAGCAAACATATGAAAGATCAATGAAAGCTGCTCAAGATTATGGAATTATGAAAGAAGACCCTGAGTTTGTTTTCTTGTGCTTTGAAATAAAACGGTTGATACTTACGCCTCGTTCAGTCCAGAAGCTAATCTCGATCACTCCTTGTACAGGTCTTTGGTGCATGGTGCGAACATTTGTGCTTTCCATAATATTGCCCAAGCCATGACCGATCAAGGATGCGTCTAGTTAGGTCTTCGATTCAGTCAAGCTACAACTAGAGCGTCCTGCAAACGTGCGGAGGGAAAATATAATATTCTGCTAAGTGCTTCGATTCTTCCACACACTGCCGCTCAGATCGTGAAGCGCCCCAAAACTTGAAGTACTTGGAATTCACCCTTGGCTTATGCTAGAAAATGTGTGCGGCTAAGGTCGCAAAGGCTTCCCTTGGGTTGTAAGGAGAGCCTTGGTTTTGTTGTACAATATAGAAAGAGCTCAGGTTGTAGATCTCCGATGTATTATCCATTGTTATAGACAGCAATTTCGATGGGAAGTAAATAGAAGCAATTCTTTTGCAGAGCCCACACTTGTTAGTCCATCACTCACTGGTTGACAATTGCGAATCATATGTAAATCTATCAGATCTAGCAATGAATCAACAAACCTTCTATACAATTGTTACAATCCCCTAGAAGGCAAGACAAATCGAACTTTGCAGAAACTATTGGGCTCAAACAGTAATCTGAAAGAAGTAATAGTGTAAATTTGCAAGAGAAGGTAGTGATTGAAGTTTGGATTTTGAAAAGAATAGCATTTACGATCACCAATACCTCTCCAAAATTTTGCAACACGCTCCACAGTAAAACATACATGTTATACCTGACAAGTTATACAGCAAAGTACATTATGTAGGTGCAGCTTGATCTTCCAACAACCCTCAGCTTATATTTGTGAGCCCACAGCCGCCTTGCCACGGATAGAAGCAAATGACGAGAATCACACAAAATAGTGAGCTCTCGTGCTTCACCCATAACATATTACCACATTGGGTTTCCTAGAGTAAATACTGCCCAGGAAGGTACTTCTGTTTGGCCTTGTAGCCTAAGCTGTTGACTTCCCTGATTGTTCAGCTAGATAATGCTCAAGCATGTCCTCTTCATCATCATCTGTACAATATAGTAACAGGTTTGTGAGGTTTAACTGGCAAACTAAATCTAATGTAGGTAAACAAATAGTTTTGGATCTAGATTGTACCTTCAAAATCATCGTCAAATTCAATGTCTTCCTCCTCTTCCTCATCTTCATCTGCAACTGTGCTTGCTCCTTTCTGAAAAAGATAGTTCCATGAAAGGTAGAACTTAAATAAACAGACACAAACAAATGGAAGATATGATAGGCAGCAACATTTATGCATATCTGTAACTATGCTGCAGTCTCAATATATTCAGGTAAAGAGGGGGAGAACTTCTAATCTAGGATAACGTACCACTGCATGCCTTCCGCTTTCAAAATACTGTCGTCCTGTGAGCTTCTTCTCCTTTGGGGCTGTAAGAGCTGAATCTGGCATAAGTCTGCAGGGTCAAGAAAGTGTGGAACATTATCTCTAAGCACACATTTGGGTACAAATCGAATGCCATTGGAAGGTAACATATCATGCGCATACAAGATTCATGTGCTCACTGAGAGAAGCTAACTTCAAATAATTGACTGGATGCTTACTTAGCACGCTGTAGGGCCAATTCAGCTTCGAAGCGTTCTCTCCAGGCCAGGAAGCTCTCTACAGTAACGGCTTCACCATGGGGTACAATGACCTAAAATGTAGAGAAAATACCTTTTCCATTATAAATTATCCTGTGAGGCAATGGTACTCGCTGCAAGGGAAATACTCCATGATTCCAAATAAAAGATGTAAGATATACTGAAATTTGCTTGTAAGTGGCTCAGCAGGATAAACAGCCAAGCACTAAATTCCCAACAGGGTCCCCCAACAGCTGAACCCAATTCTCACGTAGAAAAGGAATTGCAAAACATATAAGGATATATGTATACCTCCTCTTCCTGCTCTTCAGTTTCTTCAGGTTCCTCGTCGCCTCCATTCTGACCATATTTCTCGCTTAGCCACTCTTTAGCTGATGCAACGAGGGTATAGACCATAGCCATGCCAAGATTCTCTGTTGCCTAATGATGGGAGGTTCAACAGAATATGAGATGACATCAGGTGACAGATAATGAATATATCTCACAAAGTAACAATACACTTGTGACATGCTCTGGTCATATTTGAGCAAGTATCATTGATACCGGTGAATTAATCCACAATAACCAGTTTACAAATCCTAGAAAGCCACGATAGTATAACAAACTAGAAGTGGTTCTCTGCCTGAAGAACATAAATTACAGCCCATGATTATATGGTTCACCCTTAACTATCTATTTTAAAAAGCAATCAGCTTCAATTGTTGCACGCTTTTGAAAATTATATCTATATGACATTGACACCAAAACTTGGAGAGCTTAGTATTTGCACACCTCTTGTTCAAGTTTTTCCTTCAGGGAAGCAAGATCATCAAACTATGAGTTCGATTTTACCTGGAACATAAGCAGACTCGTCGAAATCATCATCCTGAGAACAGTAGTAAACAGGAAAGGACCAGTAACTAAATTGGAAAATAAACATCTAAAGAGTAGCAAATGTTGCGCTTAATACAACAATCTCTCCAACTTGGAGGGCTAAAACACACAGCCCACAACATCGCCGCGTGCATCAGCATCACTCGCAGAATTCTAAGAGACTTCGGACTCGGTTGGGAGTACTACCTGAGGGGACAGTAGGATCTGGAAGCAACGGGCGGTGGTGGCGATCCCACTCTCGCTGGGGTCGATCTCTGCATCAGCACCAACACACAACGTAACAACGATCAAATTCGGCACAAGAAATTTGCATCCACAGGACGAGTCCCCCAGAAACAAAAGCTTGGAGGAAGCAGGGAACTAAAGACGGGGGAACAAAGGTAGGCAGCGCGTACCCTTGATGTCGTCCATGAGGATGGCCTGCAGCGCCTCCACCTCCATCTCCTGCTCCTGCTCGTAGTCTTCCCGCGCCGCCCATCGCAACCACACAAAACCAAAGATGCGGTTAGCAGCAGAGCAAAGCTGAGAGGGCGAAGGGCCCGGCGAATGGAAGAAGAAAGGAGAAGGGGGGACTTCAGGATTTGGTCCGTACCGGCCATGGTCGGTGCTTATTATGGCTACGCTTCTGGGAGCTCCGGCTATCCCTTCGGAGGAAGGCGAGGATGAGACCTCTGCGGCGGCGCGGTAGGCGGGCGGGCGAACGGCGGCGGCTGCGTGCGTCGCCGGAGGAGGTGAGTTGTGAAGAAGGCTTTCGGGGCTAAGCTGGCTCGCTGCACGGCAGATGGGCTGGGCCAACTGATGGGTCCGGGCCCGTGAAACTCGTTGCTGGGGGACGGCGACGACGACAACGAATCGGAGATTCGGAAATTTGGCCCATGTGTCTAACTCATTTAGCCCACTAAGGCATTAGCCCATGTGTAACCCTACGAGAGCCAAGCCCAGCCCAGGCACGCAGCCGCCTCCTTCCTCCTGCCTTCTCGTGTGCTCTCCGCTAAAGCACGCCGCCGGCCACAAATCAACCGCCGCTAGCCAGCATCTCGCACCACGAAGTTGTAAAATTAACGCTCATGGCGTCCCAATTTCAATAGAGAGGGCTTAATTTTGGGTCGGCTCTGGCTGCTCCAGGCCGCGTGTTACAAATACAGTAAGCACACATCTCATACCAAAAGAATCATGAACTGAAACCATGTCAAGAAATTTATCACTCGCATGGTGTTGAGTTTTCTTTATGCCATGCTGGCCAATGAGGTTAATGGTAAAACCTTTTGACGTTCAGCAGTGGAGGTTCGTCTGGGTATTTCTCCGTGTGCGCAAAGATCAGAGCCAGTTGAACTGCAAATCAAGGTCAGATAACACAATTACACTATCAGGTAGATGTCGATGCATGGTGTATTTGCAAAGTTTGTATTTAGAATTTTAGATCATGAGGACCAGATATATGTCTAACTATGAGTTTGGTTTTACCTGGAACGTAAGCAGACTCGTCGAAATCATCATCCTGATAACAGTAGTAAACAGGAAAGAACCAGTAACTAAATTGGAAAATAAACATCTAAAGAGTAGCAAATGTTGCGCTTAATACAACAATCTCTCCAACTTGGAGGGCTAAAACACACAGCCCACAACATCGCCGCGTGCATCAGCATCACTCGCAGAATTCTAAGAGACTTCTGACTCGGTTGGGAGTACTACCTGAGGGGACAGTAGGATCTGGAAGCAACGGGCGGTGGTGGCGATCCCACTCTCGCTGGGGTCGATCTCTGCATCAGCACCAACACACAACGTAACAACGATCAAATTCGGCACAAGAAATTTGCATCCACAGGACGAGCCCCCCAGAAACAAAAGCTTGGAGGAAGCAGGGAACTAAAGACGGGGGAACAAAGGTAGGCAGCGCGAACCCTTGATGTCGTCCATGAGGATGGCCTGCAGCGCCTCCACCTCCATCTCCTGCTCCTGCTCGTAGTCTTCCCGCGCCGCCCATCGCAACCACACAAAACCAAAGATGCGGTTAGCAGCAGAGCAAAGCTGGGAGGGCGAGTAGCCTGGCGAATGGAAGAAGAAAGAAGGGGCGGCTTCAGGATTTGGTCCGTACCGGCCATGATCGGTGCTTATGGCTACGCTTCTGGGGGCTCCGGCTATCCCTTCGGAGGAAGGCGAGGATGAGACCTCTGCGGCAGCGCGGTAGGCGGGCGGACGGCGGCGGCTGCGTGCGTCGCCGGAGGAGGAGGTGAGTTGTGAGGAAGGCTTTCGGGGCTAAGCTGGCTCGCTGCACTGCAGATGGGCTGGGCCAACTGATGGGTCCAGGCCCGTGAAACGCGTTGCTGGGGTACGGCGGCGACGGCGACGACAAATCGAGGGGGAAGTCATGGATTTGGAAATTTGGCCCATGTGTCTAAGCCATCCAGCCCACTAAGGCATTAGCCCATGTGTAAACCCTACGAGAGTCAAGCCCAGGCACGCAGCCGCCTGCTTCCTCCTGCCTTCTCGTGGCCTCTCCGCTAAAGCACGCCGCCGGCCACAAATCAACCGCCGCTAGCCAGCATCTCGCACCACGAAGTTGTAAAATTAACGCTCATGGCGTCCCAATTTCAATAGAGAGGGCTTAATTTTGGGTCGGCTCTGGCTGCTCCAGGCCGCGTGCTCCTGTCCGCCGTAGCCGGTCGTCCCCTTCGACGCCGGCCATCAGGATCAGGCCTCACACGGCGCCAGCTTCAGCGAGGTCGTCTTGCCGGCGCAGGTCATCTTGGGTACGCGACGCGCCCTTCCTTGTTTACCGATCCCTTTCCGTCTTGCATATTCGCATTGTGGAAGCAGATCTTGAATGGTCGGCCTCTTCCTCTAAACAACATCGAACGCGTCCTGGTGGCTGGGATGGATTCCCGGCCGGCACCGATGAGCTGCCCGAGAACTGCGTTCCAGTGATCCATGACAGACACATCCATAGTTGGGTTAGAGATGATAGGGGTGTAGGTGTTTATATATCAGCTCCATGTTGTGCTTGCTACACATAGTGGGTAATAGTAAAGAGTAGTGCTTCGACAGGAAGGGTGTTCAAACCCCTAGTTTGCCTCCAACTTAGGGTCCGTTCGGTTAGTTAGGATTGGACCTAGAAACCATTCCACCTTATCAACACTATACAAATTAGTGAACCATTGCAACCGGAACCGATCCAGGGGCTCATTCCAGAGTAACCGAACGAGCCCTTAAAGAGTGGGATAGCTATCAGAAGGATCGAAATTAGCTGATAAGCTTATCCCTTTCTATGCGCACCGAAGGGAAAAAAAAGTATCATGATTTTATCAAATATACATCTGGATTGAAATTATGTGGGAGTGGATGATGCAGTTTATTAATGTCAATATATGTGACATCTGCCCAGGTGTTGTGTATTTTGAAATGTGGTTTAAGTATTACCTCTCCCCCCACCCACCAAAACCCCAAATTGGTTTCTGAACTTCCAAGCCGTATGCATATTTTACATTTTTTTGTTCGGATGCGTTGTTTTGAACTTCACAAACATTTGCTCACCTTTTTGAGGTGTGTTACTTTAGAGATATTTTACTTGCTGTTTGGCCTTTGTAACAGTGACTGGTATAATCTCGAGAAGTCTTAAACGTGTGGGGCCATTTTGGTGTGGACAATTTGATGAATGTAGAAAATGCCAAGGGCCAAGCTAGCCTGCGAAACAAAACACACATTGAAGAGGAATATGCTCTCAGAGTGAATCCCATTATGCATGCGCTTGAAATCGAAAGGTCCCGTTTTCCACTCGAAGGTAATAATAATCCTGAAGAAGACATCTCATTGCCTGATTTACTGACCAGCTCATTTAGTTCAGTATGTAGTTTTGTATTATTTCATTAATAACACTCTATGAGCTTTCATAAGAAGCATAGACTAAAACTTGCAACTGTTATATTTTTCAGATCAATTGAATACTTATGAATCATGTGCATCCGTAAAAGACCAGATCTTTTTCCGAGATGGTACAAAGGATCATATATCAAAATCCACAAGCCAAACTACCAATTGGAGTAAAGAGTGCATATCTTCCATTCGAGATCGTAGATGTTCCAACATGGAAATCTCAAGCTTTATAGCACCAGTATCTGAAGGTAGACACAAGAGCTATAAGAATCTGTTGCCACCGCTGTATGAAGGGTCAATGGAATGCCAGGATCAAGACAATAATGCTATTGGGTTGGATTCAAGGGTTGAAGGTGCTGTCTCCTGTCTGTGAGCCCATTGGACTTGAAAATGACACACAACTTTATGACATAGAGCTGACTGTTCGGGGAAACTATAACGGCCATGGCTTGCCCCTTACTTTAATCACAAGTAAATCAACTGGTAAACCTGTGAGGGGCTACTCTATCACTGTGGAGGTTTTGGAGGATGGTTCTTCTGCTGAAAGTATTGCAGAAAGTATTGCCGCCCAGCAATTAGCAGCCTTGTCTGCCTACTCAAGGGTTGAAAGTAGTTACGGCGGCTAGCCTCCCTTCTGTTCTGCCGATGTGCTATCGCGATCAAATCCTGGAAGCAAACAGGAAACCTGTTGTTGCGAAAGCCTCCCTTTTGCGGACGTGCTCATCCCTAGTGGTGTCAGTTGATGATGGCAGCAGAAGGGAGTACAGTGTGAGACTAACGACCATATCACTTGTTACTGTGGCCCACCTTTGTCCCTATCATTGGCAGCAAGCTCTACCAGGAGCTGCTTTTCTCTACACTTATGTCCTGCCGCCTCTGTGTGTGCTACTGTGTGTCTGTTTTAGTTCAGTTGGGAGGAAATATTGAGACTAGGTACGGATAGGAGGACATAGAAGATCGATTGCAAGTCGTATCGGCGTGGCAGGGTTGTTCAAGTGGCAAGCCTCGGCAGTTTTGATCTTTACTACGGCAAACTAGGGCATGTACAGTAGGCATGTCTGTTGATCTCCACCAAACATTAGACTTCATTTTCTTTGAGGGAAACTTAAAAGATGATTTAAGAGACTATGGTAGTGTTTGGTTCGATCTTTATTAAGTCCGATCATTAACATTACTAGGCTAAATTTTAGGATCAATTACCACAGGCTGCATGCTATGTGGTTGGAGATGGCCCACATTACGGAAAGCCACATAAATCTGATCATAGTAGAAAACGAAAGAAACATGTAAATCAGAGATTAGATGTCTAAATTAAATTTTTATGGCATCGTTAGGTTTCTTATGATGAAATCTTTAGAACAAGATCATGTTTGAATACTTTTAGCCAACTTTACAATTGGAACATTTTTTTTGGCAAACATGGAACAATTTTATTACAAAACCATGTTCAACATTTATTTCAAAAATAATTTTATCCAAACATGGTTGAGTATCGTATTATTTCAATGATTTCATTGCAAGAAATTTAGTGCAATGCGGTTAAGGTCACGCGAGAGCCCCAATATTTGGGGTCTATGGACGCGTTTGCACCTCCTAAGGCTTTCTCCAACACTCAAAGTGAAAGGATCAACACTAGGCCTAGAGGGGGGTGAATAGGCCTGCAATAAAATTCTGCAAATTTTCTCCAAGAATCTGTTATTGTCGGATGATCCGACGCAGTCCCGGATCTTTCGGACCCCAGAAGATCCGACACTGTGTAGAATCTTCCGACGGGTTGAAAAGAACTACTTCGAGATTTAAATTCTGCAGACCTTTTGATGATTCTACTTGAATACAAAGATGACAAATGATGTAAGGAACCTTCTAAATATGATCAATATCAGAGTATACCAATATTCAAGTAGATCGGACCAAATCAAGCGAAAAGTAACAATAAATGCGAGAGAGACACGAAGACAAAGATTTACTTCCGAAGTTCACTCCACAAAGGAGCTACGTCTCCGTTGAGAAGCTCACAAAGAGCCGGGCTGTCACACTAACCCCAAGTCTCTCCCAATCCTGAAACAGAACTGCCATCTTCTTCATTGTCCAAT
>OAMR01000535.1:334050-384619 GCA_900205405.1 Echinochloa crus-galli
CGCTGTGCCCACCTCACCGGGACGCCGCGCCTCCGCCGCCGCAGCTTCCCTCGCGCGGACGCCACGCCTCCACCTCACTGCCGCTTGGCGCGGCCTTCTCACGCGGTCGCCGCCCCTTCGCCTCGCCGCCGCCTCCATCACCAACGGCAACACCGCAGCGAGAAGAAGGTGAACTCCCGTTGTTGGATCTTCTTTCTTTTTCATTGATGCGGTTGAGCACATCTAGGGTTATGACTTATGTTGGTTGGATGAGCTCGTCGTGTATCGAGCTCGTCTTGGATTGAATGGGAATGGAATAGATCTCTGTAGTTGCCTTTACTACTGCATTATTGATGCCAATAATTGTGCATGCCCAATTCCCTGAGAATTTACATTTGAAATCACCTATATGTCTAGGCAATTGTTGATGCATTTCATAAATTTTTAATGAACTGAAAGGATCAACACTAGGCCTAGAGGGGGGGTGAATAGGCCTGCAATAAAATTCTGCAAATTTTCTCCAAGAATCTGTTATTGTCGGATGATCCGACGCAGTCCCGGATCTTCCGGACCCCAGAAGATCCGACACTGTGTAGAATCTTCCGACGGGTTGAAAAGAACTACTTTGAGATTTGAATTCTGCAGACCTTTTGATGATTCTACTTGAATACAAAGATGACAAATGATGTAAGGAACCTTCTAAATATGATCAATATCAGAGTATACCAATATTCAAGTAGATAGGACCAAATCAAGCGAAAAGTAACAATAAATGCGAGAGAGACACGAAGACAAAGATTTACTTCCGAAGTTCACTCCACAAAGGAGCTACGTCTCCGTTGAGATGCTCACAAAGAGCCGGGCTGTCACACTAACCCCAAGCCTCTCCCAATCAACCACAAAGGAGGATTGAGTTACTTACTATGTGCTCCCACAAAGAGAGAGGGTAATACAAACTTCCGGGACTCAAACCACAAGAGAATGGGAGTTCACCGGCACCTCTAACCGTCTAGGAGCAAGCTCCAAGAGTAACAAACGTGAATCAATGAACTCAAGTTGCTCGAAGTGCTTCACGAGATGAACAAAAGGAGATCTCACTTCTAGTCTTCTCTCTCACTCAAACCCTAGGTGAATCTTGGAAGAATCAAGCCTTGGAAGGGAGTAGAGAGGTGGAGTGAATGCTCAAGAGTGAGTTTGTTTCGAGTTAGGTCAGTGTGTACAGCAGCAATGAATGAGGGGGGGTGTGGGGTATTTATACCAACCCCCCAAAATATGACCGTTATGTGCTCTGCGAAGAGGTACCGGATCTTCCGACACTTGGTCGGATCTTCCGACAATCAGCAGAAACGAGTTAGGAAAACTCCAGAAAAGTTCCAGGGGCCGGATCTTCCGACTGGTTGTCGGATCTTCCGGGCGACCCCGGAACTTCCGGCCCAAAGAAATCTCAAGACAGAGCCAGCCGGAACTTGCAGTCGGATCATCCGGCCAGGGGCCGGAACATGTACTCAGGACACTTCCGAGGCTGAAAAAACGGCTAAGTCATGTAAGTTCCGACCAGGGTCGGATCTTCCGGCCAGGAAAAATCCCGAGACAGAGCGGCCCGGAACTTCCGGTCGGATCTTCCGGCCTAGGGTCGGAACTTGCAACAGGACACTCGTGAGCTCGAAAAAAATGGCTAAGTTAAGCATCTTCCGATGCTACGGCCGGAACTTCCGGCCCGTAGAAGCTCGAGACCGAGCCGCCCGGAACTTCCGGTCGGATCTTCCGGCCTAGGGTCGGAACTTGCAACAGGACACTCGTGAGCTCGAAAAACAGCTAAGTCTTGTAACTTCCGAAGCAACGGCCGGAACTTCCGGCCAGGAAAAACTCAAGACCGAGCCGCCCGGAACTTCCGGTCGGATCTTCCGGCCTAGGGTCGGAACTTGCAACAGGACACTCGTGAGCTCAAAAAACAGCTAAGTCTTGTAACTTCCGAAGCAACGGCCGGAACTTCCGGCCAGGAAAAACGCAAGACCGAGCCGCCCGGAACTTCTGGTTGGATCTTCCGGCCTAAGTTCCGGCCGAGCAGAAAAGGTGTTTGTGAAGGTTTTTGTGTCTCGCAAGAGTTTGTCATCTCAATCAAAGCACTTTTAGCAACTAGAATTTATCAACTACGTCCCCCTTGATAGTACGGTGGTCCTATACTCAATTTCAAACGGAAAATTAAATTTAAATCCACCAATTGAGCTATCTTCTTATTCGAGTGAATCGAACACACCAGCTAGCAGCAGCTCTCAATCCGAGCAGCCTCGCAGCTCCAATTTCCCCGCACACGGCAAACTCCAATCCAGGCAGCACTTTATACAGAAGCTCAAGGTTGCTCATCTCATCCTTCTACTACTCGCCCCAGTCTCCTCATCACAAACAAGCAGTGCATGCCCTTCTCTGACTCACGCCAAGCACCAGAACAACCATGTAATCCAGCCATCCCATCTCTTGATTGGGTCCATCCAAGCTAAGTGGAGCAGCAAACCTGCTCCTCCATGAAAATCCACGAAGAACAGCTGCAGATTACCCCACGCCAACGTCAGCACGCTCCACGTGCATATCTCTCTGATCCCTCTCTCGATTACTCGCCGTAGCCGCATGCGAGCGAGGGGTGCCTTAAAATCCATGGACATGAGCGCAGCCTCTGGGGGTTACCTAGCGGCTGACTACCGCTACCGCTGACTGCCGGAATCGACTGTAACAAAGCTCGTAAGGGAGCAACGCTGGACCTCCCCATCGACATCTTCAGTGCTAATTAGAGGAACACAACGCCCTCTGGATGCGAAAAGATCGGGAGGGTGCACGTAGTGATTCAGCTAGAGCATCTCGCGTCGGCACCGAGTCGACCTGCAGCCCCACGAGCTAGGTCCCATAATCGACTTCCCTCGCTACATCGTGTTTCCACGCCATGGCCTAACACGGACGGAAGCCCAGGCGGCACGTATATATGCAGGATTTCGCCGACCACCTTGTTTGTATCTCTGTTTGGTACGACAATTCAAGACGCGCACGGCGAGTGGCAAATGTGCCGAGTAGACGGAACCGATTGGAATTTGGGAGAGGAAACAACGCGGCTGCTGCATAAGAATTATTTTGTCAAATATAAAGGGTTATTTTGTAAAATTATGACGTACCGCAGAATCAATTCTTACTTTATAATTAGGTAGAGATAGAGATTATTCACAAATACATATAAAATACTACAGTATCACATTTATAATGTTTTCTAAAGTTTGGGTATATAAGCTTTAGAACTAAGGGCATATACATCGACTAACAAGGCAACAGTAGAACACAGAAGCAAAGGCTAGGGAGATCCCACGTGCGTATCATTACCCTGGCGCATGCGCGGCCGCGAGCTGCTGACCTTGGCTGCGCTCAGCAAGACGTGGCATGGTTTTGCGGCGTGTAGCGGCGGGGAGCGAGAGAAGACAGAGAGACTTGGGGCTTGAGGGGTAGCAAGCTCTGGCGAATCGGAACGCGCGCGGCGAGGTGAACTCCGGCGACGCGGCGGCACGCGTTAACGGCGGTACCGCAAGGCGCCAGATGCGTGCGGCGCATGGGACGCTCGCCGCGCCAGACACGAGCGGCACGGCGAGACCGCGAATACGTGGCCTGGCATAGCCGCATGGGGAGCTCCGCGTGCGCCGTGCGCGAGCCAGCCCTGGGACGTCGGACGCGCCGTGGGCGTGAGCTGGGGCAGTGGGGCGTCGCGGTGTTCTTGTATGTTTTCTTTGGTAGATAACTTGTCCATAAGCTTCCATGCACTTGAGACCGTATAATATCCATATAATCATGTCCCTAATTTGAATATAACCATAGCCATAGATCAAGCCCAAAGAAATCCTAATTTCTTCACATAATTTATCCCAAAAGCCTTTGACAAGTACCTTTTGTTTGCTCTCATGTCATTTATACCAATAATGAGCGTATATTCTTCAACATCCATATTACATGAATATCCATTAGAATAAAACCCTGCTCATATGCTCAAGCAAACAAGTTAAATTACAAATCATGTTGTCATCCAAAATCACCAAAACAATTAAGTGCCTAGATGCACTTTCAAACTTCCAGCCGGATCTTCCGGCCCAAGGTCTGGAACTTCCATAGAACACTCCAAAAGGCTGAAATCTCGCTAAGTCATGGATCTTCCGATCCTACTGCCGGATCTTCCGATCGAGAAAAACTCGAAACCATGGTAGGACTCATGTGACGTTTTGTTTAGCCATCGATCCACGCATAATATCTGACCATCTGGCCCCACTACCCCATTCTAAACTGGGGGCGTCCTCTCTATAAACCACAGCGGCAGAAAAAATGAGGTCTCACACTTTCAGATCACGCAGGCACATACACTTACCTACTCTAATCTAGTAGCGCTCTCTCTGAAACCAGATAAACATAGAGAATAAAAAATCCCTCCACCATACAAATAAGAATTAGGGACCTTCCTTTCACATTTCTTATCTTTTCTTTTCATTTTATTCCTGCACACTCATACAGAGCATTATATCCAAATTTTCATTATCATTAATCACCAAAATTGATTAAGTGCCTAGATGCACTTTCACTAAGAGACAACTATTTCGAGAAAGGATCAGTCCCAGCTTTATGATTTTTCAAAGGTTCAGCCGATAGTACTTTATGATTTTTCTATGAAGCTATATTTCGCCTGAAATTTTGAAAAATCAGAGTAAATCACAGAAAAATAAAAAATATAAAATCTAATTTTGATGGACTCCATGTGAGTAGATCTATATAATAAACATATACTATGGTATGCTTTAGTATAATTTTTTCTGTAGCTTAAGATCTATGTTTTTTCTATAAATAATTCATAGCTGTAAAAAAATTGTAATAAAGCATATTGTATTATATGTTCACTATGTCGATCTAGTCATGTGGAGTCTAACAAAATTAGATTTTCTATTTTATGATTTTTTTATTATTTACTATGATTTTTCAAAGGTTTACTTATAGATGGCCACCGTGCCGGCACGCGGCACGGCCGTGCGTGCCGCGCCCTGCCGGCCGTGCCGTGCCACTGCGTGCCATGGGCCAGGCCTTTGGCCCCTGTCTCTTATACACATCTAGATGTGTATAAGAGACAGACAGAAAAAATTATACTAAAGCATACCATAGTATATGTTTATTATATAGATCCTGTCTCTTATACACATCTAGATGTGTATAAGAGACAGGTGCCACTGCGTGCCATGGGCCAGGCCTTTGGCCCATGGCACGGCACATGGGTCGTTTCGCCGTGCCGTGCCGCCCATGGGCCGTGCGTGCAGGCCGTGCCGCGGGCCGTGCCTGTCTCTTATACACATCTAGATGTGTATAAGAGACAGGTGCCACTGCGTGCCATGGGCCAGGCCTTTGGCCCATGGCACGGCACATGGGTCGTTTCGCCGTGCCGTGCCGCCCATGGGCCGTGCGTGCAGGCCGTGCCGCGGGCCGTGCCTGTCTCTTATACACATCTAGATGTGTATAAGAGACAGGTGCCACTGCGTGCCATGGGCCAGGCCTTTGGCCCATGGCACGGCACATGGGTCGTTTCGCCGTGCCGTGCCGCCCATGGGCCGTGCGTGCAGGCCGTGCCGCGGGCCGTGCCTGTCTCTTATACACATCTAGATGTGTATAAGAGACAGGTGCCACTGCGTGCCATGGGCCAGGCCTTTGGCCCATGGCACGGCACATGGGTCGTTTCGCCGTGCCGTGCCGCCCATGGGCCGTGCGTGCAGGCCGTGCCGCGGGCCGTGCCGCCGGCCCATGGGCCGCATGTACACCTATAGGTTTACTGTAGCAAAACCGCTATCCAAAATCGCTTTAGGAGGTAATTTGTTCGGTTTTGAAAAGTTTAAGGGGTAATTTACGGTTTCATAGGTTGGGGGTTGATGTATCCCACACCCCATAGGTGGGGGGGTTGATTTAGACTTTTTCCTAAATTATTGGACTGGTTGAGAGTTCTGGGGTCAAAAATACTTTACTAAAAAATTGTACAAACAATTTATCAAAAATATTTCCAATTGTTTTTCTATCCTAAAATCTAGAATAGTTTTAGAAATTTCATATAAAACTTAGTTTAGCTCGGAAAAAGATGAAACCAATTACAATTTTTTCGTGAAATTATACTTTGTGATAAGATTGTGCGCATGGATTGAAGTTACTATCTTATCACGAAGTATTTTAACCCCTAAACATGTCACTACCTTAGTCTTGAATGACGGAAGATAGTTACTATCTTATGTGGTTATATTTAACTTGGTGACATATTTAACCCTCTAAACTATCGCATTAGTCCATTTTACCTCCCTCAAGACTAAGGTAGTGACACATAGGATGAATGACGTGCCACCATGTCAGCTAAAACCACTATGAAAATAGTCGGGGATCGAAAACAACTGGTTTTTAAAGTTAATGATGTGTAATATCCGGTTTTGAATATGAGGAATGAAAGTCAGACCACGATGATATTTAGGGACGTCGAATTTGAAAAAAAAAATCGAAGTGCTAGTTAGGTTCAAGTGTTTAGAAAGGCCCTAGAAAATGTACCCCCACACTGGACAAAGAAATGGGCTTTTGCATGTTCTCAGAGCCCTATTGCTCGAGCCCTGAGCAATGAAACGGCCCAATACTTACTCCTAACTCCCACTCTTTCGTCCTCTGGGGACTTCAAAATAATACATCCATCAATGGTGACATGTTTGCAACTTTTTTTAACCGGAGACATGTTTGCAACTTTACAATGCACAATAGGATAAATTGTGTTGTTGTGTAGGGCGGATTTTTTAATGACTTCCCACATTCTTTTAGTTTTCCATCAAAATTTCTATAGGCTGAGCTATTTTTTGTATATAAATAAATTTTGTATGATTGCAGGAATACCAATCCTTTTGTTCCGAAAGGTTACATAAGAAATTTTCTCTAGGACTCCAATTCTAGAAGATTTTCTCATATGTCATATGTGTTCGAAAGAGGCTTAGTATTGAACTATGGAAACGGCTTATTTTCAAGAGAAGTTGAAATTATGATGAAGTGTAAAAAGTTTGAAATTCCAAGTCGAAAGTTGAATAGTTGAAATTCAGAGGTAAACTCCCATTTTCTTCTTCTTTTAGGAATATAGAGGATAAAATGCTACAGTACTCCGTACCTGACTTGTCTGGGCTCCCCGGACGGGCGGCGCAGGCAGCGTCCGGTGGCACTGAAACTGGGCCCCTCCTTCCAGCGGCTACTCTCGCAACAGGGGTTCGGTCCCCATTCCCTTCCCTCGCGCCGGAGAGGCAGCAGCTGTCCCCGGGCCTGCCGCTCCGCCTCTGCAATCCACCCACAGCCTTTCCGGTTTCCTTTTCTTTTCAGGTTTTCAGGGAGGGAGGAGGCATTCGCATTCCTGGGCTTGATCAGCTTGGTTTGAGCAGAGGTAGTAGTGGTGGCTGGTGGGGAGAGCACGAGGCGATGGAGAGCCGCGGAGGAGAAGGGGAGCAACACGGCGGCGTGATGGCGGCGGGTTCGCTCGTGTGGGTGGTGCGCCGCAACGGGTCGTGGTGGCCTGGACAGATCCTCGGCATGGATGAGCTGCCCGAGGACTGCTTCATCCCGCCTCGCCCCACCGTGCCCATCAAGCTCCTGGGCCGCTCCGACGGCAGCATGTCCGTACCGCCCTCCGCCCTCCAGGATTTCGCTCTACTTGTCGTTTTAATGACTTTATTGTTCTCCTTTCTTGTCATTCTGGTGTGTCATGTGTGCGCATCCGCGAGTCGATGCTCTGGGATGTTTTCTTTTTTCTGGATTCCTGCATCGGTAGCCTAGGGATGGTAGGGGTGTCTGCAATTGCTCCAGCCAGTTCTTGCTACTCATTGGTGTTATAATTTGCCTCCACATATTGTGAATCAAAATAACAGGATAGGTATCAGAAGGATCAGTTATGTGATAGGCTTTACTTTTTGTACGTATGCTAGTAGGGGGAAATGGTGTCATGGTTTTCTCGAAGATAAGAGACACATGTTGAAACCATGTGGAGAATGTTTGGTGCATCTTCTTGATGTTCAATTTGTTATATTAGCATACTGTCGAAATGTTGTGTACTCCGTAGCTCAGAAAATAAGAAAGTGATCCACCCTCCCACGAATTGATTTCTGAATTTGGTCAAGGGCAAAACTCCACTCTGTATCTATATTTAATTTATTTTTCAAATGGTTTGATGGATTGTATTCAATTCCCAAGCATATGCACAGGTCAATGCCTATCACCTTCCTTCAGTCACTTCATCTTTTCAAAATATGTTTGCTTTAGACGAGATGTTTTCTATTTAGCAACTAGCATTTCAAGTATGAAAATGTTTATCTCACCTGTTGTTTTGAACTTCCACAGTGACTGGTATAATCTCGAAAAGTCTAAGCGTGTGAAGCCATTTCGTTGTGGAGAATTTGACGAGTTCATAGAAAATTCCAAGGTTCGAGCTCACCTGCAAAACATGTCCCAAGATGAAGGGAAGTATGCTCACAGAGAGTATGCCATCATGCATGCCCTGGAAATCGAAAAGTCTCATTTTGCATCTGAAGGTAATAATCTTGAAGCAGACATCCTGCGTTCTCAGGTTTAATAGCTGGTTCACTAGTTTGGTGTGTAGCTTCGTATTCTTGCGAAAAGGCCTCTAGCTGGATACCCTCAGTAGCACTCCTCAAATCCTAGGTTTGACTCCCCGTGGGATCGAATTTCAGATTGGGGATCGTTTGTCACCATGCCAAAGCACAGGTCTAAGGCCTGGCCCAGGTCATTGGGCGTGTCACACGGGCAACGGTACCGTTGTGTAAGGGTGGGGCAGCCGGCCAGGGGTTCGGGGGTTTTCTCGACTTGTGTGAGAAAGTCTTCTCTTAGCAAAAATACTCGGGGCCTGTCTTACCCCGCGCAGGTCGAGTTTAGTTTCATATTCTTTCTTTGGTCCCATATTTGGTGAAATTTTCACATGCAAATCTGATCTTGATAACTCTCTGAAGTCATAGGAAACAGACACAAGATATTTTAATTCTCTCTTTTTTACAGGACATTCGAATACTTATGGTTTTTGTGCATCCATAAACAATCAGGCCTCAGAGCCTATAAATCGAACTACTGAATGTAGCAAAGAGGGCAAGTTTTTTATTCGAGATCATAGAAGGACCAAGATGAAAATCATTAGCTTCATCACCCCTATTTCTGAAGGAAACCCCAAGAGCGATGAGAATTTGTTACCGCTGGAGTATGAAGGGACAATGAAATGCCACGCACCAAACAGTGATGCTGTCGAGTTGGAAGCAAGGGTGGAAGGTGCTGTCTGTGAGCCCACTGACCTTGAGAATAATATACAAGTTTATGATGTCAAGCTGACTGTTCATGGAAACTACACGGGCCTTGGCTTGCCCCTTGCTTCCCTCACAAGTAAGTCGACTGGTAATCCCATTAAAGGTTACCCTGTCAGTGTGGAGGTTTTGGAGGATTATTGTTCTGCGGCAGGTATTGATGATCACCTCCCAGCAATTGGAAGTCTTGAATGCCTACTGAAGAGTAGAGTTTCATTACCACAGAAAAAAAGATCATCACGATCAAAGCCCGGTGGTCATATGAAGATCAACAAGCATGATTTAGATAAGTCAAGATGGCCTCATGACAAGAAAGCAACTACAGATGCTTCACCCAAAAAAATGCAGAGGCTCTCATCTTCTGTGAGCAATCAGAGAGATGAACAGCTGACGCAGGAGGGGCCCTGGGTTGGCTCGATGAGTCCCCATCCCCACTATGGCTGGCAGCTCCATCAGGAAGAAGGGATGGAGGAGGAAGAGAAGGAGAAAGGGGAGGATGATGAAGATAATGAAGAGGAAGAGGTTCCTCTACATTTTGCCACTATGTCCACCACTGGGTGGGCGAGAGAGAGCTCAGAAAAGAACCCTGTAGTTGAGAAAGGCTCCCTGCTACGGACTTGCTCAACGTCGGGAGCAAACTGCAAGCCTGATGTTGCGAAAGGCTCCCTGCTGCCTACATGCCCACCCCTGGGTGCTGCCATCAGCACAAACTGCACAAGGGATTACTCCTATCATCTGAGACCGACGGCCATTTTTTCTGGTTGCTGTGGCCCACCTTTGTCCCTGACACCGGCGACGACCTCCACCAGGAGCCGCAGTAGCTACCCTTCTCTGTACTTGTGTTCGTCTTCCTCTCTCTGTGCTCCTGTGCGTTTGGTTTAGTTCTGTTGTGAGGAAAAAAACTTGGGATATATCGTTTTGATGGTTGGAGGAACATGGAATATCTATATGGAATCCCAGCTGGGTTGCAGGTACACTGGTAGAGTTAAAAGAGGCGAATCTTAGCCGTTTCGATCTATTTCTGTGGAAGATCAGGGGATGCACAGTGCTGTTTATCTCTGTCGATCTCCGCATAACTTAGAGCTGATTTATTAACAGATAGGACCTAATTAGTTGTTCATTATAGTATTGTGTTTCTCCATATGATACATAATTTCTTAGTCATCTCAGGACGTCTCCAATGTATGGAACCAACTCGGTTCTATAGGTGGGGCCTACATTGATTTGATTTGTTGTGTTGCAAAGCTGCCAATGTTTAGAACCATAGGATTTCAAGCTAACGGTCCTGACAACCTTGTTGTTCATTGATAATCTTCTCTAAGAGGTACTTGCATCTGTTGTTTGAGAGTTTTGATGGTCAATCTTTTCCTAGGAATGGCTATCAAAATTTTCCTAGGTAGACTAGAGCAAAAGATACTGGCACAATATTGAATATTAGCAAGTTAATTATATGGTCATAATTTCCTAGATAGATTAGAGCTAACAGCAAAGAAAATGCTGTCTAAAAGAGTCGGTGAGTGTTTAGGTCCCCAAGTAGAATTCACAAAGGCACGTGTACAAATTAATTGATATCAACTGTGCGTGTGGCATAAACGAAAGCCAGATTTAAAAAACAAACCTTTTCTACTACAAGCACGTGCCCACCTATCACAAATGTGGGCACGTGCTTGTAGTAGAAAAGAAATATGAGAACTCGGATATGGTAAAGGACAAAGTACAAATTATTATCAAGTACGAACAACGTCTAGATAACTCCTTAAAATATATTTTTAGTTCATTTTACACTCAGAAATATCTCAATCGGTCAATCTACCCCTTGGTTAGATTTATTTTTTGTTTCTCCATGTACAAGTGATATTTTAACTTAAATTTTTGTGGGATGATAAGGGACTACATAAAGTATTTTGTAAAAATATAATATAATATTTTCATCACTATTTTAAAAGGCTATAATATGTAATAATAAATTAACCATATTGATATAAATTTTTATGAGAAATAATGATAAAAAAAATCATATTATATTTTTTAAAAAAATACTTTATACGGCTCTCTATTATACCACAAAGTTTTAACTTAAAACAGTTATGTATGGAGAAATAAAAAAGACAAATATTGTGAAGGGGTATATTAGACCAATTGAGATAATTGTGGATGTAATATGAACCAAAATATATTTTAAGGGTTATTCGGGCTTTATCAATACTTGAGGGTAGTGATTTGTACTTTTTTTCTATGATAAATCTCAGTTTGTGAGAAGCGAAAGTACTTTTCAGACATATTCTGTGAAATCCCTTTTTATTACCGAAATTGTTAACGTGAGCTAACAACACGAATGAGAGACCTAGATTCGAATCTATCAAACAAATATTTTGCATCTGCTTTGAATTTTTAAACATCAATGGCTTAACGACACATGGATGTTTTAAAAGCTGTGTAAAGCTTGATCAGATCTTACGTCCGTCTACCAAGCCCAAGCAGAGGGATAAAAAGAAGTGGGCTTTGCGTATGCTCAGAGCCCATTTGCTCGAGGCCCTGAGCACTAAAACGGCCCAATACACACCCTAACCCCCCGTTCCCTTCTTCCTCCTTCCCCAGGCTCCGCCCCCTCCGCTCCTCTCCTCCCACCTCTTCTCCCCACCTACACGCCGAGAGGCCCGAGACCCACCGCTGCGGAGGAGCAGCCGTCGCCTCGCCGCCGCCGCCGCCACGGCTCGCGCAGCCATCCCCCCGGCGCCTTCTCTGGATTTTCACCCGAAGCCCCTCCTGATTCCTTGGACAAGTAGAGGGCTCCTTGACTTGATCAGTTTCGGGGAGGAGCGGGAGGGGGAGGCGATGGTGGTGAGTTGCTGAGGGGTCGCAGAGGTACAGGGCGATGGGGAGCTGCGCGGAAGAGGAGGAGTGGCCCGGCGGCGTGACGGGGGCGGACGCCGAGGTCGGGGCGCTCGTCTGGGTGCGCCGCCGCAACGGATCCTGGTGGCCGGGCCGGATCCTGGGCATGGACGAGCTGCCCGAGAACGTCGTCATCCCTCCGCGCTCCGCCGGCACGCCCATCAAGCTCCTTGGCCGCCCCGACGGCAGCATGTCCGTACAAACCCTCACCCTACCAATACCCCAACCCCACTGGTGCTCTCTGTAATCATTTGTGATTCTACTGTCTCCAGTGATCCGTGGCTACTGCGTCGGTTTGTTTCTGGCCTTGTGGTCACCGGATCATTGGCTCTCACATGTTCTGTCACTCAAGTTTGGCAGAGAACAAACGTTTTTTTTTTATGCGTGTGCCTCTTGATTTGGGTAGAATGGGAACTTGGAAAGGGAGGGGTACTGCATATGTTTGATTATCATTTTGTGCCTTCTGGACGTTTATGGCTACCTCAAGCTCATACAGCGTGCTGGGTTGTTTTTGCCTGGGTGCTTGCAGATAGCTGTAGATGTTGTTCTTGTGCATCATGGTTGGTAGTATCAATAGAATGCATTTCTCAACCCCTATCTTCCTCAGTTATGTGAACCTAAAAAGTGGGATAGGTGTCAGAAGTATCAGTTAGGAAATAAACTTATTTCCATATTTAATAGAGGTATGAATTTCAGAAAATAATATATATGGATTGGAATTGTGCGCACAACGATTGATCTAATTTCTTGGTGCCTTTTTTTTTATTTATGAACATGCTCTCCAAGTATTTTGTGTACTTCAAAAACTGTGTTATACTGAGAAAATGTTCCCCTACTTGAAATTGGATTTTGAAACTTTTCTTCAGTTTGGTGATCTGATCATTTGAAGTTGTATGCATATTTTAAGCTTCAGTATTTGTTTTTAACTTCTATATATAAAGCAAGTGCAACAATGTTTATCACTCTTCTGTTGCATAGATATTTTCTATATTGTTTTTAGCACTGAACATCAGTTTACTAAATTATAGCCTGCACTCTGTGTCTGAAATGTCTACCTTACTTGCTCTGTTGGACTTTGCTACAGTGATTGGTACAATCTCGAGAAGTCTAAACGTGTGAAGTCGTTTCGGTGTGGAGAATATGATGAATGTATAGAAAAAGCCAAGGCTCTAGCTCACCATCAAAAGAGGACACAGACTGAAGGGAGGTATGTTCGCAGAGAGGATGCCATTATGCATGCCCTTGAAATTGAAAGGTCCCGCTTTCCAAATAATTGTGATGATGTTGAAGAGGACACCGACTATGATATGTGTGCATCCCCAAATATGTATACTGCAAAATCTAAAAACATAAACGGGCTCAACAAAAAATCTTTGCGTGGTGCAAGGAGTCTGAATGATATAGAAGAAAGTTCAGCTCAAGATATGTCTCAAGCCTTGACAGTGTATAAGCAGCCACAAAATCTATCCTCTTCAAGCACTAGGTATGCATCATCAAAAAAGAAGCGTAAAGGACGTAAAGATTTTGAGGATGATACAGTTCAAGGATTCCAGCGTATGAGAGATCTCAGGGAGATTGGAACAAAGAATGTTACCAAGCAGAGATCTGGCACAGCCGTCTTTTCAGATGTACCTCTTCTCGATGGACCAAGCTTTGGCTACGATTTGTCCAGTGCCAATGGGATAAAAAAGGGTAAGCAATCTCATTCCTCCATAAAAAAGAAGCGCTCCAATATCGGGCAATCCTATGAAAATTCAAGGAAGAAAGACAGGAATCGTCCTCTATCAAAGCTATGTGAAGATTCAGAAGTATCTGGAACATATTATCACTGGGACCCTTCAGGCCAGTCTTCTAGTCAATACCCAGGTGGCCAGATGCCCAGTATGTTTGAACCAAGTAGGGCAAAAACTATTTTTTCAACTGATGTAAATAACTGTTCCTACAGCTCAGGCACTTCTAGTTTGGAGACATTATTAGATACACCACACATCAATCACAAAGGTTCTGCTGTTACAGTAAAGGATGCTGAAGCTCCATGCACAACTAGATTTATCAATGAGGGCTCTGATGGTGATGAACATTTTGATAATGTTCTCGAGGAAGGTAAAGTTACAGTGCCATTTTTCTGTTTATGAATGCACTATTTTTTTTTTCTTTTTTCTGGTGAAAATGGTTTAAGTTTAAGCAACCTTATCTACTGTGGTCAATTAGATAGGTCAGGTAAATGAATGTACGCAATAATAGTATTCGTGGGTATAATGCTATTGTAACACATAAATGTTTTGCAATTGAGTAGGCTCATGCGCTGTTAGACGAAAAAGTACTCATTGGCAAATTTCTTGTTTTACAACAGGGTTCTCTTAGATTTCTAGCATACAGATATGATCATCTATCCCATTTAGATCCTGTTTGGAAGAGGTGGAATGATCTAGGAATATTCAGGGTTTAGTTCACATTTCTACTGAATTCTAAGGTTTACTTCCTACAACCCCCTTTCCAAACACGGCCCCCAATTTTGATGCAAGTTCTATATGCAAATGGATGGGAACTGTTAGTGTATGATCTGATTTTATCTCTCTGTTCTGAACTACCATATTGAGCGTTTTGCCTAATCTTTTCAACTGATTTTTCTTTCTCCAGGCCATTTTGATACTTATGGATCTTGTACATCCATGAAGGATCAAATTTCAAAGTCAGATAATCAAACCACCGACTGTGGCATAGTTGGCACATCTTCAACTCGGCATCATAGAAGTTCCAAGAAGAAAAACATAAGATCTGTCACTCTGTTGCCTGAAGAAAGCCAAGGGAAGGATAATAATTCGCTGCAGCAGCAGCATGAAAGGATAATAAAATTGGACGGCAGTGTCTTTAGGCCTACTGAACTTGAGGATAATATACGACTTGAGACTCCTGAGCATGAAGAGTCCTCTGAAACTATAAGCAACCATTCCAACTCTGAGAAGGGCACAACATCATTCCCCTACTATGTTCCACTTCAAGTGCTGCCACCGCCTGAACAGCAGCCTGATTTGAAACCTCCAAGATGCCCTGTAACGAGGCCAGCCAAGAGAGGGACTGCAGATAGCAAATTATATGATGTTGAGCTGACTGTCCAAAGAAGCTACAAGGGTCATCATGTGCCCCTTGTTTCCCTCATGAGTAAATGGACTGGTAAACCCATTGTGGGGTACCCTGTCACCGTGGAGGTTTTGGAGGATAGTCGTCCTGCAGCAAGTAGAGAGGAACACCGTCCAGCAATGGGCAGTCTTGACTCTCTACTAAAGAGTAGAGTTACAGAGCCACGACAAGCAAGATCTTCACATGCATCACGTTCAAAAAAATCGAAGTCTAGTGGTCGTAAAAAGGTCTCGGAGCATGATTTGGACAAGTCTTGGCGGCCCCATACCAAGAAACCAGCATCTTCGCCGAGGAAAATGCGGAGGCTCTCATCTTTTGCCGGCAGCCGGAGGGAGAGCGGAGACAGGAAGCCTGTGGTTGTGAAAACTGGTGGACCTACTGTCGCATGCGTCCCCCTACGACTTGTTTTCAGTAGGATCAACGAAACCTTTGGACTCTAACTTATGCCTCCACAACTCTTAATGCTTGGCATGTTTACGTCAGTATCATGTTCTTGTAATCTGTAACCGCACTAGGTGGTTATTACTTACCCTCCTCGAGATTCAGGTGGAACAGCCAATGGTGGGAGGAAATAATGGGAATCTGTTGCTGTGGTTTCATCTGTCGGTGGAAGAGAAATGGCAGCAGCCCTGTTCGCTATACATCTTATAGAGTTCCATCATATATACTATGTGCCAGCAGGCAGCAACATCGGTTGCTGTATATAATCTGTCCGAGGTGTCTCTCGAGCTGTTGTTGGTATTCCAGTATAATGCCTCAGCTGCTGATGCTTGTATTCCAGCGTAATGCTTGGATGTGCTAATTCTGTAACATCTTCCATGTGTATTATGTCGCATCACAGCTTGAGATAAACTTACCACAGCTGGAGATAAACTTACTTTGGCAGGTGCTTATGCTGTTATAAAGAGCCAGCAACTTATGTACTCATTATCCTCGGTCAATTATATATGGTCAATATGTTCTAACTGATAGGATCACTCGTAAATTCTGGCCAGGAAGGCATGAAACAGTTGTTTTGTCTAACGACTAATCCAGCGTGGTGCAGCTAAAACAATGTTCGCTTGTAATAGTTTGTTTACGTGGGCCATTGTTTTACCAGTTTTTTTAAGAAAATCATTTCAACACTCGAATACGAACAGGCAGTAAGACCACATCATCTGCTTAAATGTGTTGCAGTCAGGACAGACTTCCAATATCCAACAGAGAACATCGAGTTTTTCGATAGCGATAAGACTTAATTTACAGGGATAGAGCAACCAATTTAAGTTTTGCTTGCTGCACAATCACACTACTGCGTTCTAGATAAACGATCAAGAGCAGCAGCTGCTTTGCTGAGCAACAGGCTGACCCCGCATTTGCACCGTTGCAGGCCTGCTAGCACCACTTGGAGCCGGTTGACTTGCCATCCTATTCAAGAAAAACGAGAGCAAATATCACTTGGTTGCTCCCACATGGAGGTAAACAATAGCAAAAATAGTGGCGGCTTATCATCATGACTCCCAAGAAGGGGTCTTCATCCTTGATGATCCAGAATCAATAACTGTTGCCTCCAAGTCTATAAAGTGAAGCATGTTGTTTACCTGTTCTTTATTTCTCCTGCCATGGTCATGAATGCCTTCTCCACATTTGTTGCATCCTTGGCACTGGTCTCCAGGAATGGTATCCCGATCTCATCAGCTAGAGCCTGTGGTGGCGAGTAACATGCAGCCATTTTAACTTATCTTCCAGACTGAACAGCATTTATACAAAAGGTAACACTGATGCACCGAAATATTACCTTCCCAGCCTCATAAGAAACTACTCTGCTCTCAGCCAGGTCGCATTTGTTCCCCACCAAAAGCTTGTTCACATTTTCACTGGCGTACCTGTCAATTTCATTCAGCCACTGCTTGACGTTGTTGAAGCTCTCCTGGTCAGTCACATCATACACGACCTATAGAAAACACAATTGTTGATCAGGAACACAACATATTAACTCAAATGAGATAATAACAGATACAAATAAAGAAAGCTCACAATGATGCCATGAGCTCCACGGTAGTAGCTGCTTGTGATGGTCCTAAAGCGCTCTTGGCCAGCAGTATCCCACTAAATCAGAAGAATGTGGGAAAACATCAGTTGAAGCTTCTGACTGCTAAGAACTATATAACCTTTACTAGAATCTGTTACTTACAATCTGCAGCTTTATTGTCTTCCCATCTTGCTCAACGGTGCGGATTTTCTAGCAAATCAAAGATAGGTAAAAAAAATGGTCAAACAGGAGAAACAAGGCCACTGACACACTACAGAGGGAATCAGCTTTGTCTGATCTCATTGAGAAACCAACTTACAAAATCAACACCAATGGTACTGATATAGCTCTCCAGATATGAATCGTCCTGTAAAGTGAATGATAGGAAAGATCGTCACATTAAAATTAAAAAGGATGAACATAATCTATACTAAAAGGATCCTAGAGAATTGAAAACACTTTCCACCAAAAAACCCACCCCCACCCTCTCACAGAGGACCCACCTGTCGGGCTTTGGTGGGAGGGGAAAACGAGAAACACTAGAAAAAATTGCATGTTCGGGGCACTTTTAGTTCATTCGCCGTAAAACTTTTTTCACCCAAAAAAGGCCCCACCTAAATATACCCACATTCGTACCCACGTCTATCCCGTATTGCTAATAGACAATAAATCGGAGAGTTTTTCTTCATATAAATAAATGCCAACTATTGAGTTTTGATAATATACATAAAGCTCTCTATACATGAGAGAGCGAATATAAGATATTTTAAAAGCGCCTCACACGGCTGGTCTGTTTACCATGGCCCACTAAAGTGACATTGTTTTAGTACCTACATGCCATCAATAAACGTGCGTGGCACATGATTCGAGACAAATGTATCGAAGAGAGTTTAGATGTTATGTTTGATTTATTTTATTTTATACATGTGCGTGCGCACATGTGGCTTTGCTAGTAAACAATTAGAAACTATCAATATAGGAGTATATCTGTCTTTATAAACCTTTCTGAAAAGGGTACTGTGGCAATTATATGTGGGACTATGCATGCTTTGCAATTTTCTGCTACAAATTTCAATGAAATATCATCCTTGAGATAAGGATTCGAAGTTTGACTACAAAAAATGATTCCAAAGTTATCCCAAAAGCTACCATAGACAGGGCAATATTTGACAACTCATTCAAAACAACATTTCTACCAGTAAATTATTCAGTTTGGATTGCCAAACATATACTAAAGCGTTATAGCACAGAACCACAAGTTACAATAACCATGCATATCACGTCAAGAGGCATTTGACATAATTGTGAAATTCAGGGCTAATCTAACACCATGCCTTAGAGGATACTAATGACTTTTTGGCTACTCATTTATGATCATTCTTATCTTCCCTGGTACAATATCTACTTTCAGAAGCACATGCATACACCTACAGGGGTGCTGTCATGCTAGATGCATCCAAACAACTCCTAAATGAAAGGCACCTTCTATGAGATATGCGGACCCTTAGTGTGTTGTTGACTATTCATGGGTAATGCAGTCAAACTAAACAAAAGACCCCCGTTCCTCTAAGGCACACCCTACACAAGATGAACTAAATATGTGGGGGAAGGGTGGGATGAAAGGGAGAGAAGAATCCTCACCGCAAACCTCAGCAGCAGGCAAGACTTCCCAACGCCCGAGTCCCCAATAAGGAGCAGCTTGAAGAGGTAGTCACTGCACGACAACAAGAAAATGAGAATTGCGTCACACGATAGCCCAACCACCATCTTGTATTATTGTCATATCATCGTGCACACCGACACAAGTTAACACATGCTACAAATCTACTTTGTACACGCATCCACCTATAGCAGAACATATACCATAACAAGACAACCGTAGCTTCCAAAGCCCGAGCTAGCAACATGGGTAGGAGGGTGCAACGCGACCGAACGTGCGCACAAGGGCACGAATCTAGCTCGTACGGTACCTAGGCTAGCGGCAACGGCGCATCCAACCATCTGCTATTTCTGGCATGGGGGGCGACAAAGCTATGACTACCAGCACCGAACTAGAGACGCGGTAACTACCAAGTAAACGACGTGCAAGCGAGGGGAGTCCCCCCAAAACCCACGATCGGGGCCCGAATCGGACCCGCCCGCGCGGCCGGCGGGGAGATCGGCCGCTCCCGGACATCAGCGCGCGCGTCCCCTTACAACGCTCCAGATTCCACGAATCCACGAATCCGCCACCGACCGAATCGGAAGCTGCAGCGCGATTAGAGTAGGGGGAGGAGCCGAGGAGGAGGGAGGGGGGACTTACTACTCGGGGTTCATGGCGGCGGACGGGATGGGGCTGAGAGGCGAGGCGTCTCCTGCTCTCTTGGGGAGGCGACGACCGAGAAGAAATTTGGGGGAGACGAGGCGAGGGGAAAGGGAAGGGAAGGAAAGGAATAGGAAGGGGTTGTCGAGTGGGGCACGCCTCCGTCGCGTCTGCGTGCGCCAACCTACTTTGCCCTGCCAGCCCGGTCCAGCCACCGTCCAGGCCAGCGGCGCCACGATCGCCACCCGCACGGGGTACTTTGCCTTCTCGTGTGGTGGCTCGGGGTCTCCGCCCGGTGGGGCCGGGGTCGCTAGGGTTGGGGCGGTTTGTCGGTTCAGATGGGCCTCCGCTTCACCGGATGAGAGGAGATGCCGCTGGGCTAGCGGGCCACGGCACCAACATTGGCCGTGTTTCTTTAAGGTGGGAAAAATTTTTCGTGTCCTTTGACTAATAATTAAGGGTATTAAATAAAGTCAGTTTACGAAACTAATTTCACAACATTGAACTATTTCGCGAGACCTATCTAATAAGGTCTTTGACCGTACGATTAGAGAATGGTTACTGTAGCATCACTGTAGCAAAATATAGATTAATTAGGCTTATTAGATTCGTCGGACAAAGTTGCACTCATTTGTAAATGGGTTTTATAAATAGACTTCATTTAGTACTCCATGCATGCAAGATTCCTTTTGAAAAAAAAAATTCGGGGGTGAAAGAAACACGCACATTATACAAAGACGTTTGAACCACGGGAGCTGTGTCGAGCGTTTTTTTTCTTCCGTGTCAAAAAAAAATCATCGAGCGTTTCTCAAGAAAAAAAAAATACAATCAGCGAATAACGAAATGACATGCGTGTGCGGCAGGGCTCCATGCTCTCCACTCTCCTCATATGTGCACGTAAGATGTCAACAACAGTGTGCATTTTAAGTTATATATACTCATCCTCTCAAAAAAATATGCAAGAGGTGTGGTATATAAGATAGAGGAGCAATTGTTGAGAAATTTGAATCAAAATTTTATTTTGTGCTTTTGCTGAGGAACTAAAAGAACTTATGAACCTAATCGCCTAGAATATCTCTTTTTGCAAAAAAAGTTCCTTTTTTGGAAAAAAAATAACAAAAAGGCTACAATGTTTAAGTGACGAGCAGGATGAATCCACCACTTTTACTTTTCTTTTTGTGATTACAAAATTATGCATGTATCTATACAAACTATGTTTTTGGTACCCACTACCTGATTTCTCTCAACCCACAGCTTGCCACGTCATCATCCACTCACCCCTCCTCCCCGGCCGCCGCCACCCCCGTCTCCCAGCCTTCTCCACCCGCCGCCGCCTCGCCTCCCGCCGAGCCACCCCCTCGCCTTCTCCACCCGCCCCCTTGCCTCCCGCCGACGCCCCCGCCTGCCCACCACCGCACCTCACCTCCCCACCACGCCACCCCTCGCCTTCTCCACCGCCGCCGCCGCCTTGCCTCCCACCTCCATAAATCGCCGCCTCTGTTGCCGGTCGGGGCAATCCAACGCCGCCACGAGCTTCCCCGCGTCGAACCACATCTCCTCCGCCCCTTCGAGTTGCCGATAGTCCACCGGAGCGCCGCCGCCACCGCCATGCTCCTCGCTGTCGGCCATCGTCGTCGATTCTCCGCGGGTGAGCTCTCTCGGAGCAAGCCGCCACCACCATGACGATCTACTCGCCGAGCCAGAGCTCATCCGCCTGTTATCGTCTCCATCTGACTGCTAGAGCTCGCCGCCCACGAGAAGTCCTCTCCGCCGATCACTATCTCCGCCGCGGGCCGAATCCCGGCCATCTTCTCCGGTGGTGAGCACCTCTGCGGACTCACCTCGACCTCCTCTCCCTGTTCCACTCCTCGCCTAGGGCCCCTGGCCACCCAAACGCCGGCGAGCAGGAGCGAGAACTGCCCATCGCCATGGACAGGAGCTTCAGTTTGGATGAGCATGGCAGGGGAAGCACCGAGAAGAAGATAAGGTCAGTAATTTTCTATCATCCTGTGGGTCCCGCAAAACACAAACCCAAAACCAAAAGCCAAACATAGGATAAGGATAGAAGTTGATAACCCTTCCCATTTCCTGCATCAGCACAACTCGAGTCATTTCCTTTTCCCAATTTTGTGCGCCAGATGTATGTCGGGATGCTGAGCTCTGAGGGACTGGAGGGGCGTGCAAGGCAGGTGGAGGACAGCAACGAGCCCCTGCTCCAGCAGGTACATTACGAGTTTCTGCTATTTGTGCTTGAATCGATTACGAGTTTCTGTGATTTGTACTTCAAATGTCTATGCTGCGAGTTTCTGAAATTTCTATGCTGGATCGAGGTTGTGATTTATTTCAATTTGTGTCTGGAGCATGAATCAACATTTCTGATCTGCAGGGAGGCATTTGGCATACTTAGCAAGTTGTTAAGTAAGGTAATCACATTTGGGAGAAAATTTAGATACCATATTTTAGAATTGAGAATGATTGGGATAATGTTGAAGGATAAGGTATACCTAGGTATGTGAAATGGTTGCAGGATAGAAAATTGCCGGACTGAATAATTTATCTTCACGTCAAAAAATTGAAAACTTTAAAAGGCATCAAATAATTATATAAATCTATGCAAAATATCCCGCAGCAACGCGCGGGGAGTCACCTAGTATATACCAATACTCCATACTCGAGCGAGCAAGGCTCACACAACCGCGAGCATGTATGAATATAAAGCATACCCTTATGTCACCGCCTTATCACTAGGGGCCGGTGGATATATATCTTTCTATTCCTAATCCTACTTGAATGCTGGATCTATCCTATTATCCCTGCAGCAAAGTAGCTATCACCACTTAACCGTTTTTAAGTGCCACGTTTAAAACCCTATCAGTGGTGGTTTTGAGTAGCGCTGAAGTGATAATCAGCTTTCAGCGTCGGTTTAGACACCAGCACTGATAATGGGAACGCAGTTTTAATCATAACCCAGCACTGATAATAGCACTATCAACTCTGTTTCAAACCAGCTGATATGAATTTCGAGATTATGGTCGTGTGTTGATAGTGCTATTATCAGAATTGACCATAACCTATGTTGGATTCCGCCGTGTGTTGGCGATTACAGAGTCATGCATGGCCCTGATCATCAGGTACCAAATCAACGAATATCTTGAACAAAAAAAAAACATTCAGTCTGAACCATGGCCTTGCGCGAGCTTTTAGCACTTTGTTCCCGTGCAAGTACGAGAGATCCACCTTTTTGGATTGGTGGCACGTAGTAGGAAATAAGTATTGAAAGATTTGAGAGTAGCTTTAATTTGACACTTTTTAGTTGTTCTCACGGTTTGCCGCACACGGAATGTGATAAATAGTATGTCACATAGTTATTAGGACCGGACCGGACCGGCGGTTGAACCGGTAAAAGACCGAACCAGAGCCTCCAGCGGTTCGGTTCGCTTCAAAGACCGCTCATGCAATCGAACCGGTAAAAACCGGATAAACCGGCCGGTTTTTTCTAAACCCGGTGAACCAGCCGGTTTCATGCAAACCGGAGCGGTTTTGATTTTTTACAAATAATACCCTCAGTCAAGCGTGGGAAGGGAAATTATGACGGACGTCTCGCGTCTTGCGCGTGCGCAGCGGGCGGCGATGCAGTTCCCCAAGCGGAAAAAAAAATTAGCGGCGGCCGATGCTTCTCCTCCAGGGGTCATCTCTCCATCTCGCCAGTTCATCTCCTTCTCATCCCCCCTCGACGCAGCCCTGTTCGTCTTCCTCGATGGCGGCCTGGCCTGCGGCTCGACGGCTGCACCAGCGGCGGCGAGCGCTCGGCGGAGCTTCTGCCCTTCAGGCTCGGCTCCACCGCTCCAGACCTGTACCACGCTGTCGTCCTCAACTTCTCATCGCGGGTTGATTGCAGTGTCCGATCTCCCCAAGGAAGAAATACCGACAGCAACATGGCTAAAGGTAAGCACCAGTCCAAACTCCAATGTTCAATGGGTACACTGATTGGAGTTTAGACTCTACGGATCTAGATTATAGATAATAGAGTTCAATAGTGATTAGAGTTCAGAAGAGTTTCAGACTTGCAGGGCCATTACGTGCAATAGTCAATAGGATTAATAGCCATTAACTGTGAATACAGATCTAAATTGCTACTTGCTGCTGCATAAATTTAGTTTCCACTTATAGAATTAGATAGTACTCCGTATACTCTTCCAGTTTATAAAAAAAGATGCTATACTATTTCAGTTCAAAAAAGATACGTACTAGTTATTTATGAGCATATTTTTCAATAATCAATAATTTAGTATAATATGTAATATTAATTTTGACATGTGTACTGGATCGGTTCAAAGTATTTGTGTCCGGTTCACTTTAACGGTTCAAAATTATTGAACCGGCGGTTCAACCGGTTTCTAACAGTTGGACCAATGAACCATTGAACCGAAGCCCTCACCGGTTCGATTACCGGTCCGGTTCTAATAACTATGGTATGTCAAGCGTTTAGAAATGTACTCCTCCATTGGCATCTAACAACCTTGTACGCCATGCACTCTTCAACCTCTTAGTCTGCTTTTTTTTTTATTTCACAAAAGCGATTGCTTATGTGTGCATGCCGATTTGATTATCAAAACTATAGAACTGAAACTTTTGTTACATGAAAAAAAACTCCCCCACCTCTCACAGAGTCCCCACCTGTCAGCTCTTCGGTAGAACCGAAAATAGCATAACCAAAAAATTGTAGTGAGGACGGGTGAGTCCACCTCTTTCTAATTTTCTTTTGTCACCAACTGTTTTATCCATCCATCTATACCCATAATATTGTACCACCCCCGACGGAGGACCCACGTGTCGGGTCTAAATGGAACCCGAGAGCCATGTCGGTGCACGGCAATCGTCTACTGCTGGGTTTCTTGCCTTGAATTATTACGCACACTATCATATACATGACCTTTTTTGAGAGAAAATATATATGAGAGCAACTCCGGTGGAGCCCTTCAAATTGAGGCCTCCAAAACTCATTTGCAGGCCTATCTCTAAATATAGAGGCCTAAAGTAAACACTCAACTCCAGTGGACATATGAACTCGGACCTCTATTTCTCCGTGGGCCCACCTGTCAGTCAAATGGATGGAAAATATGGTTGGAGGGGGAATTGGAGGGCCACCCTTGATGGGGAGATTTAGAGGCCTATGTAAAATGCAGGTCCATTTGAAGGCCCTGCTGGAGTTGTATTTTGAGTTGTATTTTTGCTACAAGCCTTTAAATTTTAGAGTAGAGGCCCATATAGAGGCCCCTGCTGGAGTTACTCTGACTTGTTGTGCGGGATAATTAATTATCCAACGTTCATGAACATGAGAGCTTGCGGGAACGCATGAGTAATAGCAAAATCAATGACCGATCGAGCCTTGCGCGCGTGTGGTTGGGTGTGTTGCGTACCGAGGAAGTCCACGACGAGGCGGCCGTCGGAGCAGCGGTAGGTGAGGCGGCCGAAGCAGGTCTCGCCGTAGGCGGCTGCGCGACGGTGAGCAGGAGCTTGTCCGCTGCCGACATGTTGACGCAGATGTTGCCGGTGTCGCCCAGCGAGTTGCCGAAGTTGAACAGGGCCTCGTAGCTCCGGCCGGCGTCGAAGGGCCCCGACGCCGGCCGCGGGCCAAGCAGCAGCACAGGCACGGGATAGCTGCACGTATTTTTTCTGTATTTAACTATACTATTAACTGTATTTAACTGTATTTTTTCTACCGTTAGAAATATCACCAAAGATGTTAGCCTCAGTTCTAACTAAGTGATATTTTTTGTCAATGTTTAAAGTTGACGGATTTGAAGATATTAAAAAAAAGTAAGCTTAAATTATTTTAACCTCAGTTTACTCTTTATCAAGTTATAGATTAATTTGTTAAAAATTGACTTAAGCTCATCCTCAAATTAATTTATTTACTATATTTTTTAATAACACGCGCGTGTTGCGCGTGCACTCTACTCTCTACTAGTAAATCAAAATAAAAGGATCCTAGAGAATTGAAAACATTTCTCACCTAATATACCCACACCCACCCCTCATAGAGGACCCACCCTGTCGGGTTGTAGGACGTGGGAAGACGTGGGAAAATATAGAAAAACAGTGCAAAATGTGAAACTTTTATCACCTAAGACTCTACCCATACCCACGTAAACCCACCTGCTCATAATATACCCACATTTTAACCACATCTATACACAATTACCCCGTATTGCTAATAGACAATAGATTGAAGAGTCTTTTCCATATAAATAAAGACCAACTATTTCAAAGATGATGTGCATCTACATTTGAGAATATATCTAAAGCTCTCTATACATAAAGCTCTCTATACATAAGAGAGTGAATATAAAGTATTTTTAAAAACGCTTCGCACAACTGGTCTGTTTACCCTGATCCACTCAGATGATATTGTTTTAGTACATATGTGTTATGAATAAACGTGCGTGCCGCACATATGTTTGTGCTAGTAAATCAAAAAATGAAAAGATGATACTCATGCTAAGTCACGGACTCTCTAATCCGGATGGACAGACTCCACCACATGCAACCTTATCAACTAATCGTAGTAGACAGATTCCACTACAAACAACCTTATCAAATTACCATATCAGTTCGCAACTCTAATGTATATTGTCTTAACAGCATGCTTAAGAAAGAAAAAATGGCGCTGTCTATATGTCAGATATTAATTTGATATGGTTGCTTTGAGAAATGGTATACTTCACAACAACCCTGCACCTCTTGGATTCTATTAGAGCACTCCTGCAGGAGCCTCTATATGGGCCTCTACTCTAAAATTTAGAGGCTTGGAGCAAAAATACAACTCCAGCAGGGCTTTCAAATGGACCTGCATTTTGTGCATTTTGCATAGGCCTCAAATCTCCCCACCAAGCCTCCATTTCTAGAGGCCCTCCAATTCCCCCTCCAACCATGGATCCCACTAGATATTTTTCATCCATTTGGCTGACAGGTGGGCCCACGGAGAAATAGAGGCCCGAGTTCATTTACCCACTGGAGTTGAGTGTTTACTTTGGGCCTCTATTTTTTAGATATAGGTCTGCAAATGAGTTTTGGAGGCCTTAATTTGAAGGAAGTTGCTCGAGCAACTCCAGCAGGGGCCTCTATATTGGCCTCTACTCTAAAATTTAGAGGCTTGGAGTAAAAATACAACTCCAGCAGGGCCTTCAAATAGATCTCATGGACCTGCATTTTGCATAGGCGTCTAAATCTCCCCACCAAGCCTCCATTTCTAGAGGCCCTCCAATTCCCCCTCCAACCATGGATCCCACTAGATATTTCCTATCCATTTGGCTGACAGGTGGGCCCATGGAGAAATAGAGGTCCGAGTTCATATGCCCACTGGAGTTGAGTGTTTAATTTGAGCCTCTAAGATAGGCCTGCAAATGAGTTTTGGAGGCCTCAATTTGAAGGACTCCACTGAAGTTGCTCTTAAGAGTATAAATTGTTTCCTCCGCAGCACAATTCTGCCGGTGTCTAGCTAGTAGCTTGACGTTAACTGTTTGTCTTTTGCCTCCGGAAAGACTATTACTAGTATGCACACATAGTGGTTTGTTTCTGGGAGAGTTCTTTTCTACATACAAGAACAATGACTGATTGACTGGCTATATTTTTCAAGCATGTATAAGAAGTCAACTGGTTGATCTACATGTTGCTGCAAGAAAGTTTCATGGTTGATAAAAAGTTTAATTAGTTCTGTTTTTTTTGCCAATAATTGTGATCAGATACATCAATTCCAATGGAATTGTCATGCATTGGTTAGTTTTTTTTTAAAAAAAAATATGGTACGCATATAGAATGTTGTTGCACCATACCAAGGATCATATGGCGTATAGGAACGCAACATTATGTATGGCCATAAACTCGCCGAGATTAATCAAAAGTAGTTACCTCTTGCAAGTCCAAATTTTTACATGATACCAATTGTATTGCTTAATTACGTGGACTAATCTCTTCGTTACAAATCAAAAGTATACATACAGAAAAGAAATGATGCATGGAGCATATATATATACAAAGCAAGAGAAGAAACCACAAATAATGGACGAACAGTTTACCCAATAGTAAAGAAGAAATTATCCACAAACGTAATCAATAGAAACAAGGAAGCATATGCCGACAAGTCAAAGAATAATCAAATTATTTTGTTTTCGAAGAAAATGAACAAAAGAATAAATCAAACTCTCGTGCTACATACGGTTATTCATACTTGTAGTCTTGTCATGCAGGGCGCCCGCCAATAAAGTTCTGAACATCAAGCTCCTCACGTCGTGGGATCGTTAGTTCTCTAATAGAATAGACGGGGTTCCCTGTGTCGGAGTCGTAACAGCAGACAGGAAACGAGAAACGACCAACGAGGAACAAGTCCGCGCGACTGAATTATTTAGCTGGTGCTTCGAGGAATGCCATTATGCCAGCGCCATTACTGATGTCAATTAGTATGTTCAAAAACTGATGTCAATTAGCTGGCTGTCTCGTGTTTGATATTGTCAGACATCGGGAAAAAGAAGGTGAATATAGATATAATCACATTTATTTACGTATATTGTCTTTGCGCATTGCAGGAAACTTGAGTCTGCCACTCATGGTTGTAATTTTATCAATAGAATTGTCTCTTAGTTTATTTTCATGGCAATGGTTGAGAGTTTGTTATCTAGTTTGAACTTACAGATATTTTTTTTAGTTACTTGGCTTATTTCTGGTTTAAACTTGTAATAATACAGAACTTTATTTATTGGTCGATGCAGCGGCTCGAATACTAATACATAATTACATATTTCCTTATGAAAAAAAGGTATGCGCATTGCTTGTTTCGGAGAAAAAATGGCGCTGTCTATATCACATATTTGCATATGGTTGCTTCGAGAAATGTTATACTCCGTACGTTCACAACCTTAACCCTGCACGTCTTGGATTCTATTAAGATTACAAATGGTTTCCTCCGCAGCACAAATCCGCCGGTGTCTAGTAGCTTGATGTTAACCTTTTGTCTTTCGCCTCCGGAAAAACTATTACTAGTATGCACACATAGTGTTGTTTTACTCTGCGGGAGTTCTTTTCTACATACAACTATACAAGAACAATGGCTGGCTATATTTTTCAAACATGTATAAGAAGTCAACTGGTTGATCTACAAGTTGCTGCAAGAAAGTTTCATAGCTGATCAACAAAAATTAGTTCCTTTTTTTTGCCAATAATTGTGATCAAATACATCAATTCCAATGGAATTGTCATGCATTGGTTAGTTTCTTTTTCTTCTTTTTAAAAAATATGGTAGGAATATAAAATGTTGTTGCTCCATATGACGTGAGAACGCAACATTATGTATAGCCATAAACTCACCGAGATTAATCAAAGATCGAATAGTTACCTCTTGCAAGTCCAAATCATTACATGATACCAATTTATTGCGTACGTGGACTAATCTCTTCGGTACAAATCAAAAGTATACATACAGAAAAGAAATGAAATGATGGAGCATATATACAAAGGAAGCGAAGAAGCTACAAATGGATGAACAGTTTATCCAGTAGTAAAGAAAATAAATTATCAACAAACGTAACCAAGAGAAACAAGGAAGCATATGGCAACAAGTCAAGAATGAATCAAATTATTCTGTTTTCGAAGAAAATGAACAAAAGAATAAATCAAACTCTCGTGCTACATACGGTAATTCATACTTGTAGTCATCTTGTCATACAGGGCGCCCGCCAAGAAAGTTATGAACATCGATCAAGCTCCTCACGTCGGGGGCTCGTTCTCGCTCTTGGCGCCACCGAGGCGGCTGGTGGACCTGGACGCCGCCGCCGGGAACTCCGTGGCCGACCGCGGCGTGTCGCCGCCGCCGCTGCCGCCGGACGTGGGCACGGACCTCGGCGAGCCGAAGCTGATCTGGCGCGCGAAGGCCACGACGGCCTTGGCCCACCTCCTGATCTGGTCCTTGAGCCTCCCGGCGTCCACGTCCTTGAGCGGCCCCGGCCCGATGCTGAGCTCCAGCCCGGAGAAGCAGCGGTCGTACCGCGCCGCCTTCTGCTTCCTGCCCCTGCTATCGCCGCCGCCGCCGCCCCTGATGGGCAGGTCTTCCTCCTCCTCCTCCTCCCTAACCACGGCGCTTCCGCCACTGTTGGGCCCTCCCCCGTCGTCGGCGCGCCGGCGCGCCGGCAGGGACTTGCTTCCCACCGACATCGACGTCGACGACACGGCTCGACGCGCGCGGTCCGTCTACTCTCGGGGGTGGTGCGCGTGAGCGAGTCTGACTTCGTTCGCCGCCGGTTATGAGGTGGCAGTCCGGTGTGCTGGCTTTGTCTTACGCTGCGTTGTATATATAGTTCGCGCGCAGGATCGGAGCACGTACGCGTGTGAGAGCACGGCAAGCGATGAGGAAGAGCAAGAAGCACGACTCGGTCGCCGAGGCGGCTAGCTAGCTTGCTGTGTGGTGACGTGCGTGGTGCTCTAAACTCCGGTTCCATTCGATATATTCCATTGCCCCGTCGCGTCGTCGTTGAAGTTGATGTGTTGATGCGGACCATGGCAAGGGCCGGTCATGCGTGTGTTAATTTTATTCTCGTGCTGGAAATGTACAATTGCTTGATTGCTTCTATGCTTCCATTGTCCGACAAAAAAGAAACAGGTGCTCATTAACAAAACAAGGCATGCTTCGTTGGAGTGTGAACAATCCGGCCAGTGAGTGTAAATGAATTGTCTATAACCTATTAACTTATAAATATTTTGGGTTTTATTGGTTAGAATGAGTACATACAGTTTTACTCAATATAATCACACCAAATATATATGTCTCGAGTGCGAATTATAGTAGCCTAGTTATATAAAATAATTGTACGTAACTACTAGCTTCTATCTCTACTTTTGAGGCATGAGAGAGTCCCGTGTGAGTGTGGAGGGCTTGATGGGAGCGTTGAGGCACAAATAAATTGCTCCTTTTAATTAGGATTCCACACCAAAACAAGAAGGCCGTGTCCTACTATATGCTTTCTCCAGTGGTTTGCTAGGTTTAAGGTACTCCATCCGCCCGTACCAGCCGTTCCACATTATTAGTCATTCCGATTTTTTTGGAAAATCAAATCACCTTAATTTTGATCAAATTTATATAATAAAGTATTAACATCTATGATACTAAATATGTATCATTATATCCTTATTAGATTTTATATATCTATTTGATATCATAAATCTTTTGTAATCTCTATAAGTTTGATAAAAAATAAAATAGTTTTGACTTTATAAGAAAGTTGGAATGACTAATAATAATTCGTAGTAGATAGAGTAAATGATAGTGGAGTTTGGGTTGAAGATATTGTGATATTGTGGGGGTTTAGGTTGGCATTTTATCGCGGCAAGTTTAGAGGGACAATCGGCTTGGCGTGGTGGGTATCAAAAAGCATTGGCACCATCGGACATGTTGATGTAGATGTAAGCATGAAGGTGACAAACGACACTTTATTGAGGACATATTAGCTGGCATCTTTATCTCGTGGTGGTAGATTGAAAAGACGAAGTAGTAGGGCGGGATGAGTAACCATGAGTTTAAAGAAGATGATGACGCGGAGAGCTCATTGTGTTGAGTAGAGATAGCTATGGCCGGGTCAGTTGTGCAGCGGAAGATGTGTGTACTGACCCTCATACACGTAAACTTTATTAATTAGGTGGCAACATAAAATGGTGAAGCTTAAATAATCAGATTTAATAAGTACACAAATATCTACTAAGTATCTCACAACGTTTTAAGAAAAACACATTTCCTATCTCAGCTCGATTCAATTCATCCTACAAAATCAAAATTTTGGCCGCACGTGTGCGCGTGGGACGACCGAGAGAGTGAACATAATAGAATAGACGGGGTTCCCTGTGTCGGAGTCGTAACAGCAGACAGGAAACGAGAAACGACCAACTAGGAACAAGTCCGCGCGACTGAATTATTAGCTGGTGCTTCGAGGAATGCCATTATGCCAGCGCCATTACTGATGTCAATTAGCTGGCTATCTCGCGTGTTTGATATTGTCAGACATCGGGGAAAAGAAGTGACTATACATATAATCACATTTACAATAGAGAATCACGCATATCGTGTATTTCGATTTGTTCCTTGAGAATCCGCTAGAAAGAAAAGAAAAACACCTGTACAAAGTACAGATGGAAAAAACCAAGGGTACCAGCGACCGCGGTGCCTATCACGCGGTCAGGAACAGGCGCATGCGCCGGGATGCGGTAAAAAGCTGACACATGCATGCAGCCCTCCCCGTTTTTTTAAGCTGTACGGTCCCACGGCGGTCAACGACGAGCTGCCTCACCTCCGTTCGTTCTGCCTAACCCCGGCGCCGTATCGGCAGAGCGAGGCACCGCCAGGCACAGAATGTGCCAATAACCACCACCGCCAGGCCCTGCTCCGCCTTACCTCCGCCCTGCTGCTCCGCCGTACCGCCGCCACCGCCCTGTCGCAGCTCCGTCTTACCTCCGCCCTGGTGCTCCTTTGTGCTCCGCCCTACCCCCGCCCTGCTGCTCCTTTGTGCTCCGTCCTGGCAGGTCCGCCTACTCCGGCCTTCTGCGGGGGGTGCTGTTTGCGCCCACCGCCCGTCTGATCTGTCCCGCGGGATCTAGGGATGCAGGAGATGCACAGAGCTCTAGATCCAGGCTAGCGGCTAGCGGGGTAACTGGTTCAACTCAACTCTTTTGCTGACTTTTTTTTCCTCCAAGGGTACCACTCGTTTCTGCCTGCGTCGCCATCCTCGTCGTCCAGACTCAGATCCTCGTCAGCGTCGCCGTCCCCAGCGCCAAGCAAGAAGGTGCCCATCATTTACTGATTATACATTGACCTACGATTTAGTACTGGGCATTCTAATGCAGATTTTTGCAAAGAAATCTAGGTTGCGGTTGAGTGTATTCACATACAGGTTGAATCTTGCTTGTTGTAGATGAATGTGCAAAATGCTATCTTTCTTGGTTATTGAGTCATTTGTTACAAAAATCTGGACTGATGGTAGTTAGGAAGGGTATCAGATCTTTCCCCATTTTTTTGCAGAATTTCAGGAGAGTGGGTTGGTTTATTGGTAATTGGCCTCCCATGACCTGGCGATGGACTTGTTAGCTTGTATTTTTATAATGATTTGCATGTTGCCTCGTATTCTAATTTGTTCAGGTTATTGTGTATGTGGATTGTGTGTATTAGGTTCTTTAGCACCAGAGCATGTTTGTTTCTTGAATCCCTGATGTCTGTCAGTCTATCGGTGGATTGCAACTTCGGTTCAAGTTACTATATTTAATTATCACTTAGAACTGAAAAGTAGTGCATGGATTTGAGTACCTCATATTGCAGTTCTTTGCTCAACCATTTAGTCGTTTCGAATATACTGTATCCTATTCATTGATGGGAACTAGGAAGGGTATTAGTTTACTGTTTCCATGATGGAGTATGTGCTAGGAAGGCTATTCACTGATGGGAGCTAGGAAGGGTATCTTTCATACTCTTGGGCTCAAAACATTCCATCTCATTTGCTCAGAAGGGATGGAAAAGAACAGACTTTGCTCCTTGCGTGATCAATAAATTAGCTATTTCCCATGCTTCAGGTGAAAATGATTTATTTGTGCTATGAATACTTATATGTTCTTGTGTTCTTGTGTACAGGTTACTAACTTCGATCAGCACATGCTTCAGACACATGGTCCTCCATGAAGCTGAACTGGTGATAAAAGGATATCTTTTAGCTGGTGTTAGCTGACCTGGTGATAAATCTTACTTTTTTGTGGTGTATCAGGGTCGAATATTGCATCTTTGTGTTTTGCTGCATTATTATATATTCCAATCATCGGGATTAATGGTTAAATTTGTCTAATATTGGTACAGCACGGCTAGCACACCTGGATTGGCATGGAGCTTCCAAAAATCACTGCACAATCTAATTGGTTTGTTATATTTAACACTTTTTAATTGCATATGTTATAAGTTATAACCTAGGCATGGGCAGGAATGAAAATTGTAGAATATCCACATGCCCAAAGTTTATAACAATTAAGCTGGTTACTTTGGAATATTCATGTACCTGTTATCTCTTTATGTAAGAGGATATATGAGTCAAAGGTTTTGTCAGTTCATTATGGCTCAATAAGACATATTCTGGTTTGACTTTCTCCACATCTGCTTGTGCGTGAGATTGCCGGCCAAGTGCAGGCCGTCTAACACTTAAACTTCTGTCGCAACATACAGTGCCTGCCGCCGCCTCCTGCTCAGCACCATGTCACCGGAAGTAATCTCCTCCATTCTGGATTCGCCTACTAATATTTTGATGATGAGTTTAAGTAATTACTGTAACCCAAGTTTAGAATTAGAGTACTTTTTTAAAAAAATAGGAAAATCTTAGAATAGTGCATCAGTTAAATTTCTCTCTAACATATAACGCCGAGAAACCAGCGGCGACGGTTTTTACTTTTTACAAACTAATCACATGCTGACACAAAAAATGTTTTCAAGTTCTTTTATGTGAACTATAGTTGTAAATTCTTGTAACCAGTTTCGTTTGTGTTGAGTGCATTAAAACATTGTCCTATTCCCATCAAGGGGGGATGTATTTTCCAATTCCCCCAACACACTGAGTTAAAGAATGAACCGGTTAGCTTGTCCTAAACATCATTTGTTTAATAACGGATTGGGTAGTTTACAACAACGGAAGTCTAAATTTAAATAGCGTCTCCCACTTTTGAATGCATGCTATATTTGTAGACTAACTGTTCTCATAAAAAATGTGTGCTTGGTTTTGTCAATATTATGTATCTGCGTATCTGTTTGAAGAACTAGCCTGCAGTTGCTTCTGTGTTGTTTCACTTGGTAGTAATCTAACATAAAGGATGCTATGTGCAGTCCAAGTAATCAGATCAAATTATGAGAGAGTTTTCAACAGAACTGGTTTCTCCTTCTGCAAATAATTGGCATACGGGATCCTTAGTGGCTAAAGGTAACACAATCTGTCAGTTTGATTTTTCTTCACCTTTGACAACATTCATTGTAAATTCCAATATTTCTCCCCACAAGGGTTGTTTCTGTAGATTGACCTGGTGTACATCAACTTCGTCACTGCTTTGGCTCCTCCGCAGCAGGCTTTCCTGAAATGGCTTCCTGGAGGCCTAGATGCTAATGCAAATTTTGATGAGCTCTCCTGGTGTTCATCTTCAGTATAGGTTGATGTTTGAGGTAAGTTGCCTATGAGTTCTACTATAAATATTGAACAATTTGATAGCTGATGATTCACTGAATAAGAGGTTCTCAAGCTTAAATTTGGTGGACCTTTTAGCATTTAACTTGACTACGTTCAGGGTGCTGCCAACTTAATTTTAGCCAATAATACAATCTTTGTGTTTAGGTCGCTTTGTCTTAGCTTACTCATTTTGTGGTGATCCTTATGCATTAGAATTTCGGCCTAATGGGCATTTATGAGTTTCTTAGACTCTTTCTTCTTAATATATAATGATGCATAGGTTTCGTGCATGTTTGAAAAAAAAAATCTACAAAGCAGCATCTTATTTTTAACCGGTCAATAATTATCTGTTAACTTGATTGGTGCAGGTACACAAGATGGTTTTTTTTTATACTTGGTACACAAGATGGTTGACCTCTCCGACCAGCCGGAAGAGGTTGAGAATGCATCAAAGTTCCCTCTTGTTTCTTACGAGTAAATTATAGTGCATCAAAGTTAAGCGTGCCCTGTTAGTCATATAGAATCATAAACTTTAACAAAAAATAAGTGATATGAGCTATGTTTGCAACAACATTATTGCACCTGACAGCATGTATGCGCTAAAAAAATTAAGTTTAGTACTGAGCATGTAGACTGAAATAGTGAAGTTGTTGATTATTCAGTTTTAATCTGGTAGAAGGTTGGGCATTCAAAAATGCTATCAGTTCATCTAACAGAATTTGGTCATCGGTAAAAAGTAATCCCTGTTGGGTTCGAAGCAGCTGTATCTTTTGTGTATTTTTTATCATGTGAATTTTTTACTGCATCTGGTCCTAAGAGCTGAGCTAGAGATCTATTTTTCTTTAGTGTCACGAACATTGTCGTCCTTTTTAAATCTAGCGTTTGAACCATCTTCAAACAACTAACCATAATGTAGTACACTTACCTTTAAATTTCAGTTCATTTCACAAACATGTATTCTGTAACCTAGCTTGTGTTTAAATAATACGTATGTGAAGAACAGTGTGATTCAGACATGTGGTTGCCACTCCTCCCCAGGTGAAAAAAAAACTCCTCCCCAGGTGAAAAGGTGATTCAGACATGCTGCAGTATGCATTTGCAACTCCACTGGTTTTCTGAGGCCTTGTTTAGATGTTAGAATTGGGGTGTTGAATTTGGGAGTAAGATGTCATTTCGTAATCATTGTGCTACTGTAGCATTTCGTTTGTATTTGTGAAAAATTGTCCAAAAATTGATTAATTAGGCTCAAAATGTTCGTCTCGCAGAGTACAACAAAACTGTGCAATTAGTTTATGATTTCATCTACATTTAGTACTCCATACATGTTATGACATTTTGATGTGATGGAGAATCTTCTTTTTACATAGTAAATTTGGAAGGTGAATTTGGTATCTAAACAAGGCCTGACACAGCATGGACAAGGAGAAGAGGCGAAAATGTCTTCCTACGCCATGGTGTAGCTACTCCCCCTTCACTTTTTCCAATAGTACTACCTGGTACAGTGGTAGTACCGCTGCCTTGTTATCTAATCTCAATACCGTCTTGTACGTCCACAGTTTTCCACTACCAGGTAGTACCGTGCACACCGTTTCTTCCACTGAACAGTTTTCCACCATACCAGATCACATGCATCTAGAATGAACAATCGCCTGGGGATGGAGACATGCTGCATATCCGGGAGCATGGTCCTGTCTTGTGTTATAAAAATTTCATGTACTTGTCTAAAGAATCTCCTCCATCAGTCGTACGCCACGATCCATGTGCTACTTGCTCATTGTAATTTTGTTTACTTCGACCACAGAATCACCATGGAATTATACCAACATAAACTTGCTTGTTGTTTTATTTTTCCTAATTACCGGGACTCTGATCATTTTTTATGTTTCTTTTTCCTAATCACCGGGAGTCTGATCAAGAATCTCATAGAACATACTTGACCACAAGAGTGAGAAACTGTGGGTGTCCAAAATGGTATTTGAAAAAAGTATCAAGAGTGAGCAGTTGAAGAATCGCCTGGTGAACTGTGACTCTACATTTCCGTGGGCACTAGGGGCGCTCGTGGAGGCTGCATGGGGTCTGCGTTTCTGTCACCTTACATGGGCCGGGCTGGGACCACACGTTTCTGCGTTTCTGTCTCGGGAGTTGTGAGCATGCATCCCAACCTGCGAAATTCATGCGTTGCGTAGAGTACTAATTAAATTAAAAACTAATTGCACAGTTTTATTGTACTTTGTGAGTCGAATATTTTGAGCCTAATTAATTATTTTTTAGATAATTTTTCATACATACAAACGAAATACTACAGTGACGCAATGATTATGAAGTGACTCTTTCCTCCCAAATTTAGTCTCCCAAATTTAAAACTAAAGAAGGCCTTTTCCCGTCACGTGCCCACCTGGACTGCATGTCGTGCGCACACAATAGGAGCATTTCCCCCGTCGTGTGTGCCGCGTGTCCCATCTTTTCTTTTTCCTACAGACAGTATAGAAGCTCACATGTGACTGTATTGTCAAACTAATTACGGAGTACAGTAGTATTCAAAAAAAGACTATCGTCAAACTTCAGTTTGCTTCAACCTTTTCAGACAGACTGCACGCACATCAAGCCAATTTGATGATTATTTTCTTCTATACTCCCTCCGTACTCGTAAAGGAAGTCGTTTAGGACAAGGTTTGAGTCAAACTTTGAGATTATAAATCATGAATAACTTTTAAGTTGTTGAGTTTGAAATTGTAAAAGTTATATGAATAGATTTATTTTAAAAAATATTTTTATAAAAGTATACATGCATCACTTCCTCTTTTTTGCAAAAGCAATACAGTAACACTCGACGACGGAACCAACGCCATCTGTAACTGAAAAGCACAATAAAGTACTGATGATTATTACAAGATCACAATAAAATGTCCTAAACGACTTCCTTTACGAGTACGGAGGGAGTATATCGCATGGCGACCTCTACCTACTTATTCCCTCAGTCCCAAAACAATGCACTTATCATTTTATCGAAACAAACTAATTTCAAGTTTAACCACATCTAACAGAAAATACTATCACTTATGATATATAGAAGAGTATTATTATATCAATCATAAATATATTTATAATACATTATTTAAATATATAAATATTAATGTTATTTTTTGAATCTGATTGACTTCAACTTATTTTTGGGATAGAGGAGGAAGTACCATCTTTTTTTTTAAAAAAAAAAGAACAAACATACCCATCACATTTGTATGCATCCTACATTGATGCCAGCCATCAGTACCTCTAAGAAATAATGCTTTGTATTGTATCAAAAAAGTAATAATACATTAATATTTATTCTCATATATTGTTTCTCCAGCTAGTACCATTGTATATTAGATAATTCACAAGAGCTCGTGTATTATATAACATGTTAATCTATGCTCAGTACTGTTACTAGTAGATTTATGGGTAGATGGTCCCCCACAACACCGTTCACTCTCTCCAGTCATTCACATGTGAGTGTACAGTGCCTTCCTACTCAGAATCTCACCACTTCACCAGTTCTCGATGCATGCGCCCTTGATTGCTCGTGTCCAGGAGCTCCAAACCTGATGCCCTGTTTAGATATCCCAAATTATACTCCTAAATTTACTATGCAAAAAGAAGATTCCCCGTCACATCAAAATATCATAACATGCATGGAGTACTAAATATAGATGAATCAAAAAACTAATTACACAGCTTTGTTGTGCTCTGCGAGACGAACGTTTTGAGCCTAATTAATCAATTTTTGGACAATTTTTCACAAATACAAACGACATGCTACAGTGGTGCAGTGATTACAAAGTGACATCATACTCCCAAATTCACCATCCCAATTCTAAGGCTGTGTTTAGATGTTAAAATTGGTTGGGTGAATTTGGGAGTATGATGTCAATTCGTAATCATTGCGCTACTGTAGTATTTCGTTTCATTTTATTTGTATGTGCGAAAAATTGTCTAAAAATTGATTAATTAGGCTCAAAATGTTCGTCTCACAGAGTACAACAAAACTGCGCAATTAGTTTTTGATTTCATCAACATTTAGTACTCCATACATGTTATGACATTTTGATGTGACGGAGAATCTTCTTTTTACATAGTGAATTTAAAAGTTGTCTTTTTGGAACTAAACATGACCTAACATCTAAACAAGGCCATTGTGGGATGGGCTAGATGACCTTGGGGAATCGTTGGGCTAGATGACCTGGGGAATCGTTGCGCTGGACTTGGCCTGGCCCCTGGTGATGTGGTACTCTGACTACTGTGCTAGGATGCTTGCCTGCGTTTATATATAAAAAAAGGTACCATGCCAGTGCCAGAAGTCGTTGCGCTCGCACGCGGAAGAGTAAAAGCACTTTGTACGCGCACCATGGCTGGGTCACCATCTCGTGGGCAAGATGTGCGTGGGTACACATGTCATCAGCCAGCCACAAATAATTTAGGCCCTAGCTCATTTTAGTCAACAGAATGAGCGATGCAAGTGCCGCAGTGAAACTAGGACATAGCTCATTGGGCCCTGAAAATTGAAACATTTCTCATCTTCCTCCCAAGCCTTATCTATCAGTAGAAGCTGCTAAAAAAACTGGCATCTTAGCACATAGACATCCTCCCACTATTTTACTCTAAATGTCCCAAATAAATGGCATTAAATAGTATAGATGGTTATATTTCTCTAGTTTCTGAAAACTTCACTTGACTCAGAGAACACAACCAAGAAGACTTAATTCACAAAACACAAACCAGGATGGGCAAACATATCCAAATGGTTTTAGAAGCACACATCTTCACCTAACAGGAACAATATTTCAAGAAGCCAAGAAAATGCAATGGAAATTACTTGAGTACCTATGACTCAAAATGTATGGGCACATGTGTAATCAGTAGCTATATGAATCTATCAAAATGGTACTTACATAACCATATTATTTGTAATAGGCAATCATATCCAAATACATTTAGATGCACATTTTACCTAACAATTACGGACTACCTTAGATTACGAAGAAGTCAAGAAATAAATAAGAATATTCCAAAGAAAATGACATGAAAGAATATATGTGGGTGGATTTTAGGTAAAAATATATAGTAATCCCCAAAACCTGGTTATAGAATATGTGGCTAAATATTCAATAACATGGGGATGGACTTTTTTGTAATAATAAAGAGCAGTTCTCAAACTAAGTTGTAATATTCTTGTAATATGTGGAGAAATGTTGGTAAATCGCACATGTTTGCAATACAGTAACACCCTCTTTTTTGCAAAAGCAATACAGTAACACTCGACGACGGAACCAACGCCATCTGTAACTGAAAAGCACAATAAAGTACTGATGATTATTACAAGATCACAATAAAATCACTAAAATTTAAATACAGGAGCAAGTTTGAGTATAATATTTACTGTTGGTATACTGTCTTTGTCAACTGGGCAGTCTGACTAATCGTTTTTTGGTTTCTGAATCTACTTCCTTGTACCATGATGCATTTTTTTGTTTTGTCCTCCAGGAAGTATAATCCTCATCACTTGCTAAATACCTGGAGTTCATGCCTTCATGGATTTGGTGCACCTGGTCTTTCTTGTTACTTCAAGGAACAAACAATTTACTCCCAAGTTAATGGATCTGATACGATTACTCCTCCGTTTTGTTAAAAATCTGTATGTAAATATTATGTGACATTTGTTCATATTATCGGTTACCCATTTTTGTCAAAAATATATATTGCTGCTGCGAATTTACTAAAAAAGTTGTCAAGATTTTCTGAAAATCCATGCAAGCCATGTGATAGATAGATATACAGATGTGACCTGAGTTTTCAAAGATTTTCACTCCTACTTACCACTTGCATCTCTTGATGACACCATATAGCCTTGTCGCCTTTGGAGAATGTGAAATCAGTTTAACATGAGAATGAAGACCTCCTCCTGCTGCCTTTAAGACTTTCATATATATATATATACGGCATTAAACAACTTGAGTTGCTGCTGTTGCATCCACCAAGAGAAGAGACGGGCTTATGTAGTGTAACTGCTTGTCCATCTTCAGTGCCTTCTCTGCTTGGCCTTGCATTTCAATAAAACAGGCCGACCTTTATTAGATTAGTAGTATATACAGAACATCACATTGTTAAGCACTCAGAATTAAACAACCGAACAAATCTGCATGTGTGCCACCCAATTTTTTTGTCTTCAGTTAATTAATTAGGTTCATGAATGGCAGAAAAAATATATATACCATGACAATATGGTCGAAACAACACTCATCCCTAGAACTTACTTTCAATTCTGCAATAACATTGTTCCTTGGTCACTTCTCCCTAAATTTCTAGAGAAATAACTGAGTTCCCGAAAGGAAGTATACCTCCAAAAGAAAATACAACAGCTAGTGTGAAACAGGTTCATATCATATTCTAATTGAATGGAAGCATACTGGATAACTAATTAATAATGCTTTGAAACTAACTACTCCAAGCATTACTTCAGTTAGGATGGCTAGACAAACCTGAGATGTGGCCTCTGAAAGTTGAATTGAATTTTTGAACCCAAATAATACTAAAACATAAACCCTAAAGATCAAATATATATCTAAAGTCAGCAACTTCCTGAATCTCTTGGAGCATGCAGCCATTTTTAATAAACCTAAAAAATAAACATGTACGTCATAACTGTTAACCTACGATAGGATTTAAAATATAGCTATTTATTTATGAAAAAAAGGTTGTTTACCTTACTACAGAAACATGAAAACAAAGATATTATAGGGTAGACATTTTGTTTCCCTGCAGAAGCTCATTTTCTAAGGAGTTCTTCTATCAATGAAGTCATGAAAAGGCAGTAAATCACACTGAATAAAGCAAGCTATTTTATTTCTGTAACATGGTGTTACCTGATATGAAAGGTTCAGCATTCTGCCTAACTTTTGTACAGGAAAATGAGCTGGCTTATATTAATAATGGAAGATAAACCAGATTTTGCTTAGATACTGAATAGGCATCATTAGGACACATGGAACCTAATTAGTAATTAGGTATCGGTAAAGAAAGATATGTTACCGACTTGCAGCAGCACCTTCCTGAGTAGCCTCCCCATGCACCATAGGCCTACAAAATGCACATTAATGGAAGCTTCACTGTATGAAGGTAAGAACGCATAAGGATTTGAAATAACCAGTAAATCTAATGTATTAGCATTTTCTCTCACGGACAACAAGGACAATATCTGTCTGTTTTAAAGTTCCAGTAGTCAAAACTCAAAAGCATTGAAAGCTCAGCCAACCTAGGAGGAATCACACCTAGCTCCATAATTAACGAGTTATATTAAGCGTTGATGCAATCATGCCACCTTAACTAGACTATCGACTTCCGTAATACAAGGAACATGGTATACTAAAAAAAAAATCTTAGAATGGATAGAGTAAATTTGAGTACCAATTGCTGATTGTAAAAATGGATAGGGTCCTAGAGACATTTTTATCTGTCCAGGAGAAGTGAAGACAAAAGTTAGTAAACAGTAACAGAATGTGGGAGACGAGTGCCAGACATGGGAAGAATCCACACCTTAACCTTCATTTAAACAGACAAATGTAATTCTTTCAAATTACATATTACTGACAATGACAATGCCCAGTTCTGGCAAATTCAGATAATCATTCCCAGTTCACCAATGCAGGCTAAAATGCAGACCCTGTATTATTCACTTGGGTCTTAGTACTGGGCAAGTAACATATCGCTGTTGATGTATGTGAATACCCTCACCCCCAACCTGTTTGTCAATACCCCCGACCACTTCTAGTTTTCTGAATTAAGTAGTCATAACATTGCATTTTCCACTGATGGCTGGGGTATTAGAACATCTGATTGTGTGCTTTCAGTTTCAGGGTTTTTTAGCTATACAGTAAGTAGTAATAACCTCTCAAACAGCGGCCACTGCTAGGACACGTTCTGACGCAGTTTTTGTTAAGTTGTAGTTGATTTATTATTGTCAGATGCATGCTCCTAATTTATAGATATTTTCATTGTCAGACACATGGTGCTAATTTATAAAAACTGCTACACTTTTCCCCCAAACTGTGTAGGGTGGCTACAGGAAGGTAAACATAGACCTCACAAGCATGCTCAAAAAAGCAATGGAGGAGATCAACGGTCCGGTGCCTGCAGTGCATGTGTCGAGGACTGATGGTGGCCTGATTAGTGCTGCAGTGCGTTTCGACGCTAGCAAAATACCTGTTGAAGTGGTTCGAGGATTACCTCACGGTGAAAAGTGGTTTAAAGGGGATGAGTACTACTGCCGTAGGCTTGCTGAACAAGATGCAGTTTCCAAGGTCTTGGGGTACTTGGAGCGGAAGTTTGGGATTCGGGTTAAGGATCGGAGCTCCCATAAAATTCTCAAGGTTGATACGCAGTGCCAACAGGCTGTTTTTGGCATCTGCTTCAAAATAATAGATCGACTGATGAATCAAACAGAGCTAACGACAACAACTCTTCCAGTGGCTCTTCCAAAAAAATAATATAACTTCCCCCACAAAAATTTGTATACTGTGACTTTTAAATAGCACAAGCATGAACAGTACTAGACAGATTCCTCTAATAGCAACATTGTACCCCAACATTGTTTCTACTGTGAGACATCCAACTATAGATTTATAATAGCAAGAAAGCAGACAGCAGCTCTTCCCTTTTTTTTTTTGCGAGTAGCTCTTTCAATTATTGTACTGCCCAAACCATAGATCTAATACTAAACATGCAATAAGTACAGGCAAGGTAACAATGCAGCACCTGTGGTGGGATGCCGTCTTCGCCCTGAGCCCCTCCGAGCAACGTAGAGCCTTCTCCGGATTCCATAGCTCACAGTTACGAAGAACACTGCAGCTAGCCCTGCCATGGAGAAGCTCGGGCGTGCTGCCGTGAAAGCAACCACTGGTGCGGGTTGTGCAACGGCGGCGAGGAGCACGCTCCCGGTACCTGGTGGTCGGAGATGCACACCACCAGGACTGAATCCGGTGGGCGGGAGGAAGCCAGTCCCGGTGCCTGGTGGCGATAGATACCCACTGCCAGGACCGAAGCCCGCGCCGGGGAAGAAGACGCCCCCGGTGCCTGCTGGTGGGAGTTCGAGAGCAGGCCGGGGAGACGCTCCGACGACTTGGCCTGCCATGTGCGGAGGAAAGCTCCATCCGTCGGGTGTCCATGGATGCGGAATCAAGGGGCCCGGCGAAAAGGCGACAGTGGATCCAGCGTAGGGCCCCGGGGATAGGGCGGCGGTGGTTCCTCCGCCTCCACCAGGTCCCCCGCCGCGTCCGGCGCCAGCAACTCCTACGCCGCGGCCGGTGCCAGATCCAGCTCCGCCGCGCCCGCCGCCAGCTCCAGCTCCGCCGCGAACGGCGCAAGATCCAGCTCCGCCGCGCCCGCCGCCAGCTCCTCCGACGCGGCATTGGCCAGATCCTGCTCCGCCGCGGCCGGCGCCAGGTCCTCCGCCGCGGCAGTCGCCAGGTCCTCCGCCGCCGCCGCCGCCGGCGACAGGTCCTCCGCAGCCGTAACCCTGGGCCGCCATCTCGGTTTTTCTTGTGTGTGTCTGTTGCTCAAAGTTGCCGAGGGTTACGGTGAAAAAAGAGGAGAGGGGTAGGGCGCGGTTGGGATTTCGGCCTCCCGCCCAGGCACGCAGGCCTCCCGCCCCAGGCAGCCGAAAATTTTGCCTGGCGCTCGGCGGCCTCCCCCTTTGACCGAGTGGAGCCCACGCCGCTTAAACAAAACATATTGCGCATGCATGGTGGGGCACCTTGTGACAGCTGTCGCGTTTTGGTTGGTGGGAATAAGACCCGCGGCCGCTGGTACGCGTGGCCATACGTTTCTGGCACAAAGTAAGCAAGGCTTTTTTCAAGCGTGATTGCGCGTCACTTAACCAGCAAGGCACAAGCGATCCAGAATTGTATCACATAAACCCGCGCAGCAGATAGCTAGAGAACTGAGAACAAACCAGGAAGTGTTACTTTGCTTCGAAAAAAAGAAATCTAGCAAAAAAAACAATATTCTAAAATCATTATAAATTATAAATCAAAAGATGAATGATTTAGCAATCAGCACCATACACGATCATTAGCCTAACTGTCCTCTTTGGCGAGATGGGCATACATCCCTTTTGTTTGCGAGATGGGCATACATCCCTTTTGTTTGCGAGATGGGCATCTTCGTGGTATGGAGTCTGGACTAACACAGGGGTCAACTCGAAAGCACCCGGGTCAACAGCCAAGTGTTTCAGCTCAAATCTACTACCATATATTCCTTTCCTTTCTGATTTGCCTATTTCGTGCACGCTGCGCTTGACTTTCTTGTGATCTGGCTTGGTTTTACTCTGATAACGGCTGCTTGAAGGGATCATCATTTTTTTTTTCGGAAAGCTGTCATCATCATCAGGTTGCATACTTTTACATAGACTTTGGATCACAGTATTTTCTCCATTCTAAATTACAGATCGTTTTGACTTTTCTCTAAATACATGATTTTTACTTTGCAATGGTGATACTAGCCTTCATCTATTCTTTTTGGGTATCTTACCCAAGCGAGGTTAGCTTGTAAAAGGGGAAACCCACATGCTTGGTTTTCATGAAAACAATGACACGACCGAATCAAAATCACGTGCACTACTACAGAACTCTTCATCACAAACGGCTTATCACAAAGGTTCCAAGAAACCGTTTGTGATGCTCTCATCACAAACGGTTCCAACGGCTACATGTCCCACCTGCCATGGAACCGTTTGTGATGAGGTCCATCACAAACGGTTCGCCATACGAACCGTTTGTGATGGCCTGGAGGCACATCACAAACGGTTCCTAACACAAACCGTTTGTGATGGACCAGCATCACAAACGGTTATAGTTAGGAACCGTTTGTGATGTCTCGTATAGTACAAAACCCCACTTCCCCCTCCCACTCTTCTTCTCCAACCCGACGCCCACTATTTCTTCCACCATTGTTGCAGCCATTTCTCACCGAATTGCTCAAGAAAGGTCACGTTTTTTGAAGAAAGCTCTCCATCAACTTTTTTGAGGTTGGTAACACTCAACTCTTCCAATTTGTAGCTTGTTTTAACCACTAAATTTGAAATTTGACATGAATTTGATGGAGGGGCTCTTTCATCCTCTCTAGAGCTCATTTCTCATGAAATTCAATGGAGCAACTCGAATTTAGTAGGTAGATAGCTTGCTTGAGGACACATGATAGGCATTCTTCCATGATTTTTAAGCTTGAATTGTTGCAAAATTGAGTCAAATGTGATGAAATGTCTCTTTTTTTCCTCTAGGCCAATTTCATCAATTTATTCATGGATTATCGAAATGGTTCGAAATGGGTAGCTCTCATTCCATTCCAACAAGGTTAGTATCTAGCTTGCTTTGCTTACTTTCTATAAGCTTGAATGGTTGCAAAATTGAGACAAATGTGATGAAAGATCTCTTTTTTTCCTCTAGGCCATTTTTCATCAATTTATTCATGCATTATCAAAATGTGTAGCTCTCATTCCATTCCAACAATTTATTCATGGATTATCAAAATGTGTAGCTCTCATTCCATTCCAACAAGGTTAGTATCTAGCTTGCTTTGCTTACTTTCTAGAAGCTTGAATGGTTGAAAAATTGAGACAAATGTGATGAAAACTCTTTCTTTTGCCTCTAGGCCGTTTGTCATCAATTTCTTCATCAATTTTGTCCTCGGCTCCACTTCGTTCAATTTGGTCCTCGGCTCAATTTGATCAACTCACTTGACTCAAGGTTTGTATCTAGCGGTGCGATTGATTTGCAAATAATTTGGCATTATTATTTTTATTGGAATATTGGTTTAAGGACAAACCCATTTTGTTTGTAATAGATGGATGAACGAGGTTGGATGTACGTTGCCAGTTCAAATGACTCATTTGTCAACGGGGTTCACTCCTTTGTGAATGTTGCGAGGTCGTACCAAACAAGCGATGGATATCAATATTGTCCGTGCATTGATTGCAAAAACCAGAAGCAGTTTCAAAACGTCGAGCAGATCCGACTCCACTTGCTGTATAGGGGTTTCATGGCAAACTACAGGGTTTGGAACAAGCATGGGGAGGAAGGTGAGAATGAAGCCACACAACCAAATGATACGGGAAATGTCGACCATGGATCATTCATGGATAACTTTGCAGAGACATTAGCAGATGATGATGTGATGGATGGCATTGACCAGATGATACGTGATGGTGAGCCAGAATGCCTATCACAAACGGTTCCAGTTGGGAACCGTTTGTGATGTCCACTATCACAAACGGTTCCAGTTGAGAACCGTTTGTGATGTCTACTATCACAAACGGTTATTTTCCCGAACCGTTTGTGATATGCATAAACACCAAATCTTTTGATTAATGCGGGCCCATGTGTTCCCTTGGATGTCTCCTCCATTGGTGGATGACCTGCTTTCGTTGTGGAATGAAGGTGTGAAGGTTTGGGATGAATACAAGCTAGAACACTTCACATTAAAAGGAATGTTGTTCGTAACAATAACTGACCTACCCGGCCTTGGTTGCCTATCAGGCCAGGTTACAAAGGGCTATGATGGTTGTGTGGTTTGTGTCGATGACACTGACGCTAGATGGTTGAACAAAAGCAAGAAGATGGTCTACATGGGGCATCGTAGGTTCCTTCACCGAGACCACCCATATGTCGGAACAAGAAATCCTTTGATGGTACAATTGATAACCGCTTGCCTCCGACGTACCGCAATGGGAGTGAGATATACAAAATAGTAAGCAAAGTTGAAGTGGTTTTTGTAAAGGGAAAAGGAAGTGTACACGCACCAACCGGTTCCATATGGAAAAAGAACTCTTTGTTTTGGAGACTTCCTTATTGGAAATTCTTGACTGTCCGGCACGCATTGGATGGCATGCACCTAACTAAAATTGTGGCTGAGAGCACACTCGGCAAGTTAATGGAGGCCAAGTGGAAAGGAAAAGACTCCTTCGAAGCTCGACAGGACTTAGAAGAGATGGGTGTCAGGCCAGAACTACACCCTATTATACAACCTGATGGGAAGAAGAAACTTCCGGTTACTGCATGGACACTGGGTGACAAAGAGAAAAAGAAGATTTGTAAATTCTTTGATGAACTTAAAGTGCCAACCGGATACTCTTCCAACATTAGAAGGCTGGTGAACAAAAAAGAGACAAAATTCAACATGAGCTGCTTGAAGGCCCACGACTGTCATGTTATCATGACCCAACTGCTTCCAGTTACTCTAAGGGGTGTGCTCCCAACTAAGGTCCGAGATCCTCTCATTAAGTTGTGCTCTTTCTTCAATGCAATCTCGCATAAGGTCATAGATCCGACCACGCTAGACAAGCTTCAAGAAAACCTGATCCATGCTATAACTAGGCTCGAGATGCATTTCCCACCAACATTTTTTGATATGTCGGTGCATCTGCTTACTCACTTGGTCGCACAGATAAAATCCCTTGGACCAATGTTTCTGCATCAGATGTTTCCTTTCGAGAGGTTAATGAGTGTTCTTCGGAAGTACGTTAGAAACAGATTCAGACCAGAGGGTTGCATGGCTGCTGGATGGGAGACAGAGGAGGCGGTTGAGTTTTGCACATACTATTTGGATCTACAACCTGTTGGTGTCCCTGTATCACGTCATGAGGGAAGGCTAGGTGGGAGAGGAACGATCGGCCGACGGCGGGTACTTGTCAAAGACATTGATGCTTTCAGGCAAGCACATTACACTGTTCTACAACAAGCGTCCGTAGTTGCCCCATATATCGATATGCACGTGAAAGAACTACATGACCAGAACAGTGGACGGTCAGGATCCTGGGTCCAGAAAAGACATAGAGAAACCTTTGCCGACTGGTTGAGATTAAAATTGTGTGGCGCTGAAACCGGGAGTAGTGAGCTCGATTTGTTGGTCATCGGACCATCAAGTACAGTGACCACGTTCCAAGGATATGACATAAATGCATACACATTCTACACGAGAAAGCAAGATGAAAAGAGTGTCAACCAAAATAGCGGCGTTCGTATTGATGCTTACGACAACAATCAACGGATTCAGTCATATTATGGTTTCGTTGAAGAGATATGGGAGCTAGATTACGGGCCACGATTGAAGATCCCTCTATTCCGGTGCCAGTGGGTCAGACTTCCCAGGGGGGTCTTCGAGGACAAGTACGGAATGACTGTCGTCGATCTTAAAAACACCGGGTACAGAGACGAACCATTTGTTTGGGCCAAGGATGTAGTGCAAGTCTTCTATGCAACGGACCTCGCTCATCATGGAAAGCACGTCGTCCTCCAGGGAAAAAGGAAGATCGTCGGTGTTGAAGATAGAACCGAGGAAGAAGGGAACGGCTTCCACGACATGCCTCCGCTTGGCCCGGATGTCGACCTTCCTGTGTTTGAAGAACAAGATGGCGATGAACCGGCATACGTGCGGCTTGATCACGATGAGGCAATCATTGTCAATTGAATAATTGATACGTGTATCATGTAATATCTATAACTAGCTAGTTCTATATGCACTACTTTTATTTTTCTATGAATTATATGAATTTTCTATGAATTATATGAATTATATGAATTTTCTATGAATTCTATGAATTATATGAATTTTCTATGAATTTTCTATGTATTATATGAATTTTATATGAATTATATGAATTATATGAATTTTCTATGAATTTTTCCATGTCTTGTACTTAATTATATGAATTTTCTATCAATTATATGGATTTTCTCTGAATTATATGGATTTTGCAATGAATTATATAAAATCTTGATATCAAAAATTAAAATTGTCGGTGGCTGCATGCAGCAATGATTGCGGGCCAATCACAAACGGTTCAGAACCAGAACCGTTTGTGATATGCATTAACGCCAAATCTTTTGATTAATGTGGGCCCATGTGTTCCCTGGCTATCTCCTCTCGTTCGTTCATAAATAGCAACGTCTCCCGGCGACTCTCTCTCGCTCTCTGGTTCCTCTCTTTCTTTCACTTTCGATCTCGTTGCTCTCGCTCTCTCGCTCTGGTCGTTGTCACTCATCTACGCACCTGGCTCTCCTCTTACAGGCGGGTGCGGCCACGCCCACAAGGCAAGACCGGCTGCACGGCAACACGCAGGTATAATATATACGTAGACATATTCTTCATGATATATATATTAGCAGATTAAGGTTTTTAGAGTTGTTTTATTTTTCGTAAATGTATATATGATTTTTTCTGATAGTTTTAAGTAAATGATATACTTTACATATGAAGATAACGCTATAATAATATAGAAATATTAATAGAAAATCTTGATATTTATGTAGGCCTGTAAGTTGGAGAGCCAGGTAAGTAGATGATGGTGGCTGAACACGCCCGGTGTGGTCACCAAATTACCTGATGAGTACAAATAACATGGCTTCACCAAGGATATCGATACTACAGGAACAACAGTAACCATCTGATCATGAAGCTCAATCGCATCGATCGGATGGTTACTTGTTGTTCTTGTTGTATCGACATCCTTTAAACACTTGAATTAATGATGCCGCCAAGTCAACATGGATTTATGGATTTGTTTATTAATTCTAGATAATTTATTAGGAAAAGGCTAGGTGGGAGAGGAACGATCGGCCGACGGCGG
>OAMR01000535.1:451655-463075 GCA_900205405.1 Echinochloa crus-galli
GTTCTTGCTTCTTTCCTGCCTCACTTAGCCATATTTCCAATTCCTTTTTTGCCTCCCTAGCTTCATCGAGGTCTTGCAAGGCCTTGTTGTACTTCTGTGCTGCCTCCTTCTTGAGCTGACAAAGAAGACAAGGATGGATGGGTCGTATCTGAAAATAAAACACATAGTCAAATGAGGCAGGGAAAAAGTCTACTTCACCCCCCAACCTATGATGGGTGGAACATATCACCCCCAACCTATGATGGGTGGAACATATCACCCCCAACCTATAAAAATGGATTTTTTACCCCCTGAACTTTCTAAAACCGGACAAATCACCCCCATAATAAATCACAAAAAAATCGTAAAATAGAAAATCAAATTGTGTTGGACTCCAAATGGGTAGATCTACGCAGTGAAAATATAATATGGTATGCTTTAGTACATTTTTTTACAGCTATGAAGAAAAACATAGATCTAAAGTTACAGGGAAAAAAATGTACTAAAGCATTCCGTATTATATGTTCACTGCATAGAACTACTAATTTGAAGTCCAACACAATTTGATTTTCTATTTTACGATTTTTCTGTGATTTATTATGATTTTTCAAAACTGCTTTAGGGGGTGATTTATCCGGTTTTAGGAAGTTCAGGGGGTAAAAAATCCATTTTCATAGGTTGGGGGTTAATGTGTTCCAACCATCATAGGTTGGGGGGTGAAGTAGACTTTTTCCGTGAGGCAGTGCCTTAACATGTGGCTAGATTCACACAGTCAATTATTTCACACACAAACAACAATGATCTGCCAAACAACAAGATATGTTGTTCACACAGCCAGTCCTGATACTATATGAACTGCATAGCTCAATTTTCATTAACAGTTCATATACAACTTCAGAGTTGATACTATCATATACTTCAGAGTATATCCTGCATAGCACAATGTTATGGAGTATACTCCTCCTGATACTTTGTGATATATGAACTTTATGTGTGTTTGTGTTATGAGGTGGCTGAACATTTATGTGTTTGTATTATTGTGCAAGAAGTTTAATTGCACTTTCATCATTGTGCAATATCTAATGAATGGTTGCATCTCAATAATTAATTTGGATGAAACTTATTCATATATAAGATGTAGGAAGTTTGACACAGATATATATATATATATATGTTGTTCACACAGCCAATCCTGATACTATATGAACTGCATAGCACAATTTGCAAATTTTATAGACATAAGCACACAACCTATTATTTCACACACATAAACTGCATAGCATAATTGTTTCATGTAGCCTGACAGTCTAATAAGGATGTAACAGAATCTATATGAATCACACTGCCTATTATTTCACACACATGAATTTGCATTTCCAGCTCACAAATCAAAGGCATTCCCAGATCATAATCAGAGGCATTTCTAGTTTATCAAAAATTAATCCCTAATTAAATAGAGCAGATTCTTCAGCATTTAGATACACAATTCAGCCTCCAGACGAGGAACGACGGAGTCATTGTTTGATTATAAACTCATTGCTCACCTCGTCGCCGGAGTCATGGTCGGAGTAAGAAACTAGGTCGATTTCCACCCGAGGGGGAGCCGGAGCCGGAGCCGGCGGAACGACCGACGAAGAAGGACCATCACCCTCTCCCAAAGGGACGATTCCTCTCCCCAGCCTCCAGACGCCGCCCCACGCTCTCGCCGGAGCCGGAGCCTGAGCCGGAGCCTCCTATTCGCCGCTCGCGGCCGCCGCGGCTTCCCTTGCAGCAGCGGTGGCGGCCTTCGGAGGGCGAGGGTGCTCCCTCCCCCTGGCGCGAATGAAGCGGCGGCAGCGGCCCTCCTCGCCGCTCTCATGAGCCCCGGCGGCGGCCTTTGCAGCAGCGGCGCGCGTGTAGGGACGATGCCGGCCCACCGTGGCGGCGGAGGTCTTCCTCGTGCAAGAAACCCTCTCCTTGTGAGGGGAGGGCTTCTCGGCGCTTTCGCTTGCCCGCATCCACCGGCCGGTGCGGGGATCCCGCAGCTGGGCGGGATTGAAGCCGGACATCTCCGCCGCTCGCCGCTTGCGCTTCTTGGATGGGGAGAGAGAGAGACCCTTCCCGCCGCTTGCGCTTGCGCTTCTTGGATGGATGGAGAGAGAGAGAGAGAGTGAGTGAGAGAGCGAGTGAGCGGGAGAGAGGGAGAGAGATAGACCCTTTTCCCGCCGCTCTTGCGCTTCTTATCCCAGCGAAGGAAAAAAACTGTAAAAACTTATCAGTAACGGGCTTGACCACAGTGCCCGTTACGAAAAAGTGGATACCGCCTTCAACTTCCCAGTCGCTTCATTTAGAGGGATTTCCAATCTTCAACAAGGCTTTGCAAAGATTGAATGATCCAACCAAGATCCTCCTCGGCAATCAACCAGTCAAATTTATTCAAGCAGTCAATCCAATCACAGGCATTCAAGCAGTTAATCAGACCACGTACTATGAACAAAAAAAACACACATAATTCAGAACGAAGAAGAAGATGCAAAATGCACACATAACATTAATTAAAATAGTTCAGGCGAAACCACGCACGCCGCAAAATAATATTTACAAATAGTGCAAAATAATAAAATACTATCATCTATTCCTCCGCCGCCTCGTCCTCGTCATCGTCCTCCTCCTCCTCGTCCTCCTCCGCCGCCGCCGCTGGGGGATACGCCGCCGTGATCGCCCGATGATGAATCATCATCACCTCGGAGATCTGCCACAGACCATAGACGTAGTGCCGGACGGTCTGGTCAAGCGGCTCGTTGACTCTCGGCAGACCAAGAAGAGGCAGATACTCGTTCATCATATCCTGGTCCAGGTGTCGCGCAGGACTTTGAGCATCCACTAGGGGTCGATGCCTGGGAGCGCCGGCGGCGGCGGTGGAGGCTGCGGCACCGGGTTGGCGGCGGATGAGGACTCACCTTCGGTCCTGTGATGCTTGGAAGAACTTCCCTCGCTGACGGAGGCCCTGGCAGTTGTTAAACGAGAATGGAGATTGGGGAGAGGAGAGCAAATGGCAGCGAATGGAGATTGGGGAGAGGAGAATGGCAGCGAATGGAGACTGGGCGAATGGGGAATGGAGATTGGGGAGAGGAGAGCAAATATATGGCGGTTAATGTACTGCGCGCGGTTGCAAATTCGAGGCGTTAACAGAGTCCGTCTGCAAATGCCGTCAACGCTTCGTCTTCATCCATATCCGTAACGGGCATTATGTCAGTGACCGTTACAAATGTGAGGCGTTCCTCCGTCAGCCATCCCCATCGGTAACGGGCGTTATGTCAGTGACCGTTACAATGTGGTATAAGTAACGGACATTGGGAAAGTGCCCGTTACAGATGTGAGAGCAGAGTCCGTCAAATGCCGTTACGAATTCTGTTTCAGTAACGGGCTTTAAAAATGTGCCCGTTACGAATATGTGTAAAACAGAGTAAGTCAAAACCGAGTGACGACCTTTCCTTTGGTTGTTACCTCGTTTCCCGTGCTCATTTACTTCTTCCTCCACTATCTCGATCTATGTCCACTATCTCCTTCCATTCTCGTTTCTCGTGCTCATTTTTCTCTCACCGGAGGTCTCGAGGTAAAAAACCCCTCTTCTCATCTGACGCCGGCGAGGGTCGGACTCCCCATTTGATTCTTCTTCTCATTTGATTTTTCTTCTTCTTCTTCTTCTTCTGCTTCTTCTGATTGGTCTCTCAGAGGACTGTTATTTTGTTCTTTAATAAATCTTGGATTCTTTTTGTTCAGATCTCATCTCTTGGAAAGATCCCAACACTGTCCATCCCCTAAGGTAGCTTCGAGCTCGATCTGCTCCTTCTTGCAACTGGTAAATTTAGTTGTGATATTTGTGATATGCTGATAAATCTTATTTGGTTATATTGGACATAGCTACTATTAATTTTGGTAATATAAACTCTTAGTATTTGGTTATATAAATCTCATATAGTATTGGGTTATATAAACCTCATAGTATTTGTGATATTTGATTTTTTAGATCTAATTGGTTATATAAATCTCATAGTATTTGTGATATTTTTTGCTAATAACATTTAGTAAAATTCTGTCATTTGTTTATTTTTCAGATGGCGTCGTTGCATCTTAAGGATGATTCGGCTTTTGTTAAGGAGATGGTTCCCATCTGCCGTGATCAGAAGATCTATCTTGGAATAGAAGATGGTCCACAGGAACGTCTTGTGTTAGCTTGGTCTTCGCACAATACGGCCAATGATATGTTCATGGCGACCGTTCGGGCTTTAGAGTGTATCGTCACTGATACAAAGAGTGTTTCTGGGTACCGCATTGCTCCTGATGCTGCACGGAACCGTGCATTTGTTCTTTGTCCGGATGCTGCAATGGCTCAGGAGCTTCGTGGTCGGTTTGTGAAGGTTGTCAAGGAGATGATATTCTTTGACTTCGTGGCAAGTGTTGTGCCGTTGTATGAAGAAGTCAACCAGCACAAGCGAGTTCGTAGGTGCAACTGATCCGTGACGACTGACGATGGAGTTATCAAGCTTGCATTGGTCTTCTGTTATCATCATCTGCACTTTTATCATCTTTGTGTCAAGCTTTGTGTCAAGCTTCGACTTTGTGATATATATATGAACTTCATGTGTGTTTGTGTTATGAGGTGGCTGAACATTTATGTGTTTGTATTATTGTGCAAGAAGTTTAATTGCACTTTCAAATTGTGCAATGTCTAATGAATGGTTGCATATTGATAACTCAGAGTCTTACAAAAGGAAAAGGAAAAGATACAAGAGCTTATACCAGAGCTTCTGAAGACGACTCCGGAACCTCCGAGGCACAGCTCGACTCAACTCTAACTTCCAACTAAACTATCCTAACTCTACTGGAACAAGTGGAATGAGAGAGCTCCTTGGCTTGGTGTGTGTGATACAAGAGGTGTGATGTCCTATTTATAGCTGGCAATGACGGTTGAGCTTGGGTAACCGCCAAGGCAGCCAGGGGGGCAGAGAGGCGGTTCGGCTGAAGATCTCGGTTCGGCCGAACTCCATGGTTCGGCCGAACCAGAGGATCCACCGCCTCTGCCTCCCAAGGGCCAGGATTGCACCCTGGGTCGGTTTGGCAGCTGGGGCCGGTTTGGCCGAACTGGTGCCGAACCCACCAGTTCGGCCGAACTGGGCTGGAGGCCTAGGCCTGCCCCCCCTGCACCGCCTTCAGCTCTGGATCCCCTGGGCCGGTCTCTAGTGGTTATCTTTGTGATGTGTGGGCCCAGGTTGACGTGGCGGTGCTCCGGGATGGGTTGGCGGTCGTCCACATGTCGTACATCGTGTTTGCTTGGTCATCGTTGACGTGGACGGCTTCCGGTGACTCGTAACCGGCCGAATCGGTCAATTCCGACCCCCATAGCACGTATTTGGCAATGTTGTACCTGCACAAGTGACACTCAAGAAAACTCGTGGAACTTTATTAGAAATAAAACCTAAGTACATGGAATGTTGCATAAACCTCATTTATTCCCGAGTATTGGTGGTCGGATTTGGGTTGTAACGACCGCCAACAAGCTCCCCCAAGCTCAGACCTTTGCTCGTCCTCGAGCAAATATAGAAACTTAGACTCGGTGGATCAGGAGTTTCTACAATGTCATTTCTTTTGCAAGTACCTTTATACATAACTTGTACTAAAAAATACTTGAATCATAGGCAAAGTTTTGATTCACCATTTCACGGCTTATAGCAATCTCCTTATCTTGGCGGGTTGAAAGGATGAATGGTTCAAAATTAGTTTTATTCCACTCTACTCTTTTCAGGATCCCATCTCGAAGTTTTCCACAAGTTTTGAAAAACTATAAATTGTTCCTCAATTGGCACACTCAATCGCTCAAGTGTATTTGAATCCTCACAAAGGCTTGTGCCTTCTTTTCATCCTAACATCTAATATGGCTTTTTGTGTGGCTCAGGGACAAAGGGTGAAGGCATGCATGCATCTAATATTTTGCTAGGTCAAAGACCGGATCCTTGAGGAAACAAATCACGTACATCTTGAGATCAAGAAGTGCAAGTGTGTGGAATGGATGGAGTGGAATATGGTGGACTCCTTGGGATGATTCTTCCTCTCCTTGATTTATTTTCAAGAACATGGGCTATCTTTTACTCTCATTTTTTCCATGCCACCTGGCATGCTTTTCTTTTTCTCTTTCTTTTTGCCATGCTCTTTGGTATGCTTTTCTTTTTCTCTTTATTTTTGCCATGCTTCTTTGCCATGCTTTTTTTTGCATAGCCCATGTCTCTATCAATAATGTTTGGAGAGGGAGATCATAAAACATGGGGCATTTTATTTTGTGGATGGATGGTGGAAATATGGATGCTAACTCCCGGTGTTGGAATTGCAAGTGAGAGGTGGTGTGTATGTGAATCTCGATCTTTAGAGTATGAAAGTCTCACTCAAAGGTCACAACAATTTGACAAAGCTCACCAAAATGACAAGCAGCATATGAGTAGAAATTTTCAACTAAGCTTATCATATGGCTCTCGTAGGTATTTTGACCAATGAGAAACTTATTTCATTTTTGAAAGCATAAATCTCCGAGATTTTCACCGTACTAAGAGCAGAAATAGAATTCAACCAAAATCTCACAATATCAATCCCCACAACAACTTAGACTTAGAATAAAGCATGGGCTCCCACAAGGCTTTCAGGTTCATTTTTACTCATGCCAACTAACTCAAGCACTAGTTGAAACAAATCACTTGCAAAATTAATGACAGAGCAACTATTCATCATTTCCAAAGTGAGAGGCATATGATTCATTCCATGCATAGTTGCGAGTTAATTTTGTTCAAGGAAAATATTTTTGGTATTTTCATTTTTTTTAGATGCAAAATAGACCATGAAGGAAAATGCAATTGAATGACCAAAGTGCTGAGTAAGTCGGAGCGTACCTGATGGGTGTCCTCCCCCAAGATTGGACTCTTCACTGGTAGGGATGAAACCTTGAAAGGTACCGAGTCAACTGATCCGCCTACTCCCGGACGTCATGCCGGATAGATGCTACCATACCGCTATTCTCTTGGTGGTACTGAGAATGGCGGGCTAGCATATCTTGGATGTCTCGAGTACGATCGTCGATGACATCGACTCGGTCGAAGATGTAAGACAACTACCGACCATAGTTGAAGCACGCAGACTGCGAGTATCCAGGGTAGTATGGCTGGGAGGCACTATCGTACCCCCCCTGCATACCAACTCCCAGACCACTCAGAGTAAGTGTCCTAGGCGGCTAATTAAATTTTTTTGATATATTGAGCAGAATATTAAACAGTCATACCGAGTGAGAAGTATTGAGGCATACTGGGATACACAGACAGACAAACAGACAGAATATTAAACAGTCATTTGATGCCTTTGTAAGAGTACTTTCTCTTCGATGCTTAGCTTATAAATGAAGTTACTACTTATCAACTTGAGATTTGAGAATACCCTCTTGGATGGACATATACTATACTATCTTGTAAATGGAATACTCTCTTGGATGAAAATAAACTATATATTGTAAATGAAATTTGAAATATATACTCTCTGTCTTGAACCAGCCAATCACCAGAGCCTCACAACACTTGGCAAGTTTACGTGTGTCGTCCAGGAGTTTCTCGTATTGCTGTCCGCCGGCGGCGCAGCGCGGGTGGGAGGCAGAAACAACTAGGGTTTGGAGTGTGAGATCCAACGACCACCGTTGTTTGCATGAATCTCAAACATTAAAAGGTGGGGAAGAAAAAATCTTTCAAAGATGTATAGAATTTCGGGGGAAAACTAAGGAGGGCGGTCGGTGCCCTTGGGGAAATGGATCATGGCATTGCTGATCAACCCGTAATTTGGGCGTTGAAACGCGGGTTTAGAATGGACTCGGCAGTCCAATATTCCAATAGGCCCGGCTCAGTACAGCCACCGCCGGACCTTATCCTAGCCCATTATGTCGTCGTATCGTATGCCTGGTGGGCTAGGTTTGAAGAAGGCAGCAAAATTTTAAGCACATTTTTTAATGGAAAAAGCTATCGCATGACCTGGGCGGCCCGCTAGCGGCCTGGTGGGACGGAGGTGGGCTGGTATGGCCCATTGAAGGGACCGTGACACCTTAACAGGGGGTGAATTAGGGTTCTCTAAAAACTATGGCTATAAGCACATATAAAAACCTATTTCAATTTCTATCTAAATATTTATACCTTCTAATTTCAGGTGGATGGTCAATAATGTTATAAACATTACTGAGTGAATCAAACATCGATACAAAAACTATCAGAAATCAAAGTTTTGCTAAGCAAAAACAATCAGAGCCAAGACAACATTAGCAAATGAAAACACTGGAAGTATCATATCATATTCTGCTCAACCAGTGCAGCGACACACACTACCAGTACAGCAAATGGACAAACGCTATGTTACTTCAAATAAAAAAAGAATAAACGCTATGTTTTTTGGTGTAAAGCTCAGCTTCTTAACAGGTGTGGTCCACGCGATGCCGGTGTTCAATGAAAAATATCAAATAAGAAAGCAATACTGTCATGTACAGCACTAAAAAGCCGTGAGGTATGAGCGACGATGCTGCTGGCTTCAGCCTGGATTGGGGAGAACCACCAAAGCCGTGACAGGCCCTCTTTCTTTGCAGGTTTTTCTCTCCATAAATAACTGTATATTTTTAACTTATTCCTTAATGCTCAAACATTGTTAAAAAAGCCGTCAAAGTAATGCACAAATACAACTCCTTTTCCAATGTCTAGCTTTATGTATGAGTATGAATTTTCCATGAGAGGAAAGTGGGTCTTTTCCGGTGCAAGTTAACACCGTTAGTGAGCTCAACTAACAGGAGTATCAGCTTACGAATGAGATTCAGATTTGGTATCATCTTCATTTTAGTAATGTCAAATATGAATTTTTCTCATTTTTTTATACCAAAATGGTTTCATTTTGATACATTGGGTCGTTAAAAGATAGTTTTAATTAGTCTGAAAAACAACATTATAGGAGAGATCGATTCGCTACCGGGAGGATTCGGGATTTTATTCAAGTCATATTTTCGGTATTTCTCATATTGATCGGTCCACATACAGCAAAGCCAGAGCCAAAAAAATCAGGGAAATGCTTCCCTGCAGAGCTGCATCTCTAGATCAGCCTCATGAACGCCCTCCGATCGATTATGCGGTCAAAACAAAGAAAAATGCTGCTTGAACTTCTTGGCTGCTGCAGCAGCAGCAAGCAGTTCCGAATAGGCATATTGCTAAGTTGGTCGCCGTCATTATAATCAAACTGACTTTTTATCTTTATCTAAATAGCAGCATACTGGACCATCAAGATTTGTCTTGGCGCAATAATCTAAGGTTGTACTATTGATACTGTGCCCCAACGATACACATAACTGCTGGCACTTGTCAAGAGTGCACCCTGCCATCTTGTTGCATCTCCCTGCATAATGAAAAGGAAAATAATGGTCAAGCTCGGTAATGGAGCGCTGTCATCCATAAACGATGAGTACGTGGTAGTTGGCGTACCAACAAAGCCTCCTTGCACAACGCCGAGTGACAAGACCAACGCCACGATCATGGTGGCCGCCATGAACAGAGACAGAGCCCTAGCATCCTTAGTTTTGTGAAGCGCCATGGACACCTTGTTGTCTCTAATTAACTTCCGCTACTATGCTTGGGCTTCGAGATGTGATGCTTCTTTGGCCATGCTTAAATAGAGGTAGTGGCTGAAGCAAACCTGGCAGATAATAACTTGTACCTATATCATGCTTTTTTTAGTTCACAAGTTGTCTTTAGCTGTCATTATTCATTTGATGCGTTGTAAGAGTACTTTCTCTATGGGCAGCTAATTAAATTTTGTTTGATATAGTGAGCAGAATATTAAACAGTCATACCGAGTGAGAAGTATTGAGGCATACTGGTATACACAGACAGACAGACAGACAGAATATTAAACAGTCATTTGATGCCTTGTAAGAGTACTTTCTCTTCGATGCTTAGCTTATAAACGAAGTTACTGCTTATCAACTTGAGATTTGAGAATACCCTCTTGGATCGACATATATTATACTATCTTGTAAATGGAATACTCTCTTGGATGAAAATATACTGTATCTTGTAAATGAAATTTGAAATATATACTCTCTGTCTTGAACCAGACATTCACCAGAGCCTCACAACACTTGGCAAGTTTACGTGTGTCGTCCAGGAGTGTCTTGTATTGCTGTCCGCCGGCGACGCAGCGCGGGTGGGAGGCAGAAACAACTAGGGTTTGGAGTGTGAGATCCAACGACCACCGTTGTTTGCATGAATCTCAAACATTAAAAGGTGGGGAAGAAAAAATCTTTCAAAGATGTATAGAATTTCCGGGGAAAACTAAGGAGGGCGGTCGGTGCCCTTGGGGAAATGGATCATGGCATTGCTGATCAACCCGTAATTTGGGCATTGAAACGTGGGGTTAGAATGGACTCGGCAGTCCAATACTCCAATAGGCCCGGCTCAGTACAGCCACCACCGGACCTTATCCTGGCCCATTATGTTGTCGTATCGTATGCCTGGTGGGCTAGGTTTGAAGAAGGCAGCAAAGTTTTAAGCATATTTATTAATGGAAAAAGCTATTGCATGACCTGCGCGGCCCGCTAGAGGCCTGGTGGTACGGAGGTGGGCTGGTATCGCCCATTGAAGGGACTGTGACACCTTAACAGGGGGGTGAATTAGAGTTCTCGTACTATGGCTACGAGAACATATATAAACCTATTTCAATTTCTATCTAAATGTGCATTTGGTTTTTCTATGTGTTGCTAACTCTACCGTCAAAAGTTTTGCACACTAGGTTCCAATCCTAGCAACTACACATGGCAATTCTAGGAAAGGTAAATGCGGAATGTAGTGCAATAACTAATGCAGAATGTAAAGAGATAGAGTAAGCAAACTCCTGGCACGACGATTTATCCCAAGGTATCGGAAAGCCATGGCTTTCCACCGGTCCTCGTTGTTTGAGCCCCTCTAAAAGGTAATGCCCACGCAAGGGCATGAACTCCCCGGTTAAGTAACTCCGTAGGATAGCCTATGAGACTTCCCCACTCGCAAGTGGGTCTCCGCTTGGCCTCTCCCGGATGGTCATCGCCGCCTTCACTTGGTTGAGCTTCGGTAAATGCCTAGGGCCTCTGTCGACGAATTATGTCGAGCACGTCTGCTTGGGGGTATCCCAGAGAATAGATTTGCGGGTCTCGCCGAGTTATAGGAACGACAGTACACGAACAACACAATAATTTAGACAGGTTCAGGCCACGAGTAGCGTAATACCCTACATTCTGTGTGCTTGATTGTATTGCACGTGTGGTTGTATGTTTTGAGGGGTCCTTGCTCCACCTTATATAGTCTGGGGAGCAGAGTAACAAGTCGGTTACATGATCCTAGTCGTATACAACATGGAGTACTACAACAGGG
>OAMR01000535.1:463874-486624 GCA_900205405.1 Echinochloa crus-galli
TCTAAGGGTTACGCGCTACGGTCAAGTATGGCTCTGATACCAACTGAAACGAACCGGGTTCCCAATTACGAGAATCCGACTCCCTCTCAATTTTTTATACCAAAATGATTTCATTTTGATACATTGGGCCGTTAAAAGATAGTTTTAATTAGTCTGAAAAACAACATTATAGGAGAGATCGATTTGCTACTGGGAGGATTGGGGATTTTATTCAAGTCTTATTTTCGGTATTTCTCTTATTGATCGGTCCACATACAGCAGAGCCAGAGCCAAAAAAAATCAGGGAAATGCTTCCCTGCAGAGCTGCATCTGTAGATCAGCCTCATGAACGCCCTCCGATAGATTATGCGCTCAAAACAAAGAAAAATGCTGCTTGAACTTCTTGGCTGCTGCTGCAGCAGCAAGCAGTTCCGAATAGGCATATTGCTAACTTGGTCGTCGTCATTATAATCAAACTGACTTTTTATCTTTATCTAAACAACAGCATACTGGACCATCAAGATTTGTCTTGGCGCAATAATCTAAGGTTGTACTATTGATACTGTGCCCCAACGATACACATAACTGCTGGCACGTGCATATGGTGAAGGATATTTGGGTCAACGAGGATACAGGAAATACAGCCTTTGAACGCTGGCAATCCAAGTTAGGAAGGTTCGTCGGCATCTGAGAGGTTGGGCTAAAAATACAAGTGGAGAAATATTGAGGCATACTGGGATACACAGACAGACAAACAGAATATTAAACAGTCATTTGATGCCTTGTAAGAGTACTTTCTCTTCGATGCTTAGCTTATAACTGAAGTTACTGCTTATCAACTTGAGATTTGAGAATACCCTCTTGGATGAACATATACTATACTATCTTGTAAATGGAATACTCTCTTGGATGAAAATATACTATATCTTGTAAATGAAATTTGAAATATATACTCTCTATCTTGAACCAGCCAATCACCAGAGCCTCACAACACTTGGCAAGTTTACGTGTGTCGTCCAGGAGTGTCTTGTATTGCTGTCCGCCGGCGACGCAGCGCGGGTGGGAGGCAGAAACAACTAGGGTTTGGAGTGTGAGATCCAACGACCACCGTTGTTTGCATGAATCTCAAACATTAAAAGGTGGGGAAGAAAAAATCTTTCAAAGATGTATAGAATTTCCGGGGAAAACTAAGGAGGGCGGTCGGTGCCATTGGGAAAATGGATCATGGCATTGCTGATCAACCCGTAATTTGGGCATTGAAACGTGGGGTTAGAATGGACTCGGCAGTCCAATACTCCAATAGGCCCGGCTCAGTACAGCCACCACCGGACCTTATCCTGGCCCATTATGTTGTCGTATCGTATGCCTGGTGGGCTAGGTTTGAAGAAGGCAGCAAAGTTTTAAGCATATTTATTAATGGAAAAAGCTATTGCATGACCTGCGCGGCCCGCTAGAGGCCTGGTGGTACGGAGGTGGGCTGGTATCGCCCATTGAAGGGACTGTGACACCTTAACAGGGGGGTGAATTAGAGTTCTCGTACTATGGCTACGAGAACATATATAAACCTATTTCAATTTCTATCTAAATGTGCATTTGGTTTTTCTATGTGTTGCTAACTCTACCGTCAAAAGTTTTGCACACTAGGTTCCAATCCTAGCAACTACACATGGCAATTCTAGGAAAGGTAAATGCGGAATGTAGTGCAATAACTAATGCAGAATGTAAAGAGATAGAGTAAGCAAACTCCTGGCACGACGATTTATCCCAAGGTATCGGAAAGCCATGGCTTTCCACCGGTCCTCGTTGTTTGAGCCCCTCTAAAAGGTAATGCCCACGCAAGGGCATGAACTCCCCGGTTAAGTAACTCCGTAGGATAGCCTATGAGACTTCCCCACTCGCAAGTGGGTCTCCGCTTGGCCTCTCCCGGATGGTCATCGCCGCCTTCACTTGGTTGAGCTTCGGTAAATGCCTAGGGCCTCTGTCGACGAATTATGTCGAGCACGTCTGCTTGGGGGTATCCCAGAGAATAGATTTGCGGGTCTCGCCGAGTTATAGGAACGACAGTACACGAACAACACAATAATTTAGACAGGTTCAGGCCACGAGTAGCGTAATACCCTACATTCTGTGTGCTTGATTGTATTGCACGTGTGGTTGTATGTTTTGAGGGGTCCTTGCTCCACCTTATATAGTCTGGGGAGCAGAGTAACAAGTCGGTTACATGATCCTAGTCGTATACAACATGGAGTACTACAACAGGGTACTTTGGGGAGTCTTCTACCAGTATACGACTAGTTTATCTAATGAACTACGCTGTATTGCACCATAGCCGACTAGTTTAAGGTAGTCAGATCAAACATTTTCTATCGAGTAGTTTAATCCCTTACATGAGTGGCCCTAGGGATCCTGGTCCCACTTACCTCCCTATCATAAAGTAACGGTTGGAGGGTCTCGCAAGACTTACAAGCCCCGACACTTCTATTTAGCACTTTTAGTGGAATGGGCACTTGGAAATGAGTAACACAAGAACCAGCACCTTCACAATGCTCGAGCACACTCCAAATGGCCGGGGTGGGGGTATATATAGCCCCAAGGGCTTGAAAGAGTCGTTGCTCAAAGATCCCAACGGCTAGGTTTTATTTACACGGGCCGTTTCATCCGACCGCCTCAAATACCGACCGGATCATCCGATCCGTGTAAAACCATGAGTACACTAGCCGTTGCGCCCCTCTTCCCTTATAGCCGTTGCTTGCTGACGCAATCCTCCTTGAACTTGGTCGTTTGATCCGACCGCCCTTTTCTTAGCTCGGTCGGATCGTACTGCCGCCTTATTTCGACTTATTGAACACGGCGAACATCATTCTGTTACCGAAAAAAGACAATGCGGAAATGATCAACGATTATAGGCCCATTAGCCTCATCCACTGTATTGCAAAGCTACTGGCGCTCATGCTAGCACTGTCCATGCGGGACATCATATCCAAAAGACAAAGTGTGTTCCTCAAAGGAAGGAGCATCCACGATAACTTTGTCTATGTCCGCAGTATGATGCACCGCTTCCACCAGAATAGGACACCGGCGCTCCTCATCAAGCTAGACATCTCAAAGGCATTTGACTCTGTGCAATGGGATTACCTCCTCTCCCTTCTACAACACCTTGGGTTTCCGCCGAGGTGGAGAGACTGGATATCAGCACTACTTTCGACGTCGTAGTCACAAGTCCTCCTAAATGGCATCGCAGGTGATTCTATCGCTCATGGCAGAGGTCTATGGCAAGGGGATCCGTTGTTGCCTCTCCTCTTCATTCTGGTGATTGATCCGCTCCAGCGGCTTCTGGAGTTCGCCACAGAGACAGGACTCCTAAGCAAGGTCTCGCGAATCCCCAAGAGGTTGTGGACCTCACTTTACGCTGATGATGCAGTCCTATTCATCAAACCGGACAGTACGAAAGTCACACACTTAGCAGTGCTACTTAACTACTTTGGGGCAGTCACGGGTCTGCAATCCAACCTGCAAAAATCCTTAATCATCCCTATAGCCTGCGATGATCTGGACCTCGAGGATGTCCTTCTTGCCTTTCCTGCCCAACGCGCTAATTTCCCAGTCAAATATCTCGGATTGCCTCCATCGGTGAGACGCTTAAAGAGGCTGGACTTCCAGCCACTAGTTGACAAAGCAGCAAGCAAGCTTACAGGTTGGTGAGGGCGCAACCTAACACAGGCCGGAAGACTCACACTGGTCATGTCCGTCCTCTCCTCGCTACCGGTTTATCTGCTAACGGGGTTCAATGCGCCGAAGGAGGTCTTGGAAGAATTAGACAAGCTACAGAAACGCTTCCTTTGGGCAGGCGACCAGAACTTGACGGGAGGCAAGTGTAAAGTCAATTGGCCTATAGTGAACAGACCAACCGCCCTTGGCGGGCTAGGGGTGCTGGACTTGTCAAAATTTGCAAGGGCGCTCAGGTTGCGCTGGCTTTGGTATGAGCAAGTGGAGCCGGATAAACAGTGGCTGGGGCTGGAACACCCGTGCAACAATACTGACAAGCTGCTTTATGCAGCCTGCACCTCGAATCCTCGATCAAGCTAGGGGATGGAGGCCACACCTCTTTTTGGCACTCCGGATGGGTCCAGGCCGGGCAGGAGACTAAAGGATATAGCGCCAGACATCTTCTCCATCTCCAGGAGGAAAAACAGAACGGTGAAGGAAGCTCTCCAAATGAACACATGGGTACGTGACATTAACATCCAGGCAGGGATCACAGTTTTGCATTTGCGGCAGTTCACCGAAGTATGGAACATTGTTCAAGCGGTCGAGCTAGTTGACACTGAAGAGGACCAAATTACGTGGAAGCTGGATAATCACGGAATTTACTCGGCATCCTCAGCTTACTACACTCAATTCATAGGGAGTGCGGTCACCACCATCGACTTTTATGCGCTTGTTTCGAAACCGTGGGTGCCACCAAAATGCAAAATCTTTGCGTGGCTCGCCATCCACAACAGGATCGTCTGGACTGCGGATCGCCTAGAGGCCAGAGGATGGCCTAACAATCGACTTTGCCCCCCTATGTCGACCGGAAGCAGAAACGGGCCATCATCTATTAGCTGGTTGCTGCTACTCTAGGCGCGTATGAACTGCAATCGCGTCTTGGACTTCATATAGACAGCTTGCACCGACAGCATGGAACAACATCGTCACAGTCAAGGAATGGTAGTCATCCATAGGTCACACGACGGGGGTGCCATTTAAGGGGCTGCGCTCCCTCATCCTAATGATGGTACGGGAACTGTGGTTGGAGAGAAACGCGAGAATTTTCACGCACAAGGGGCTGCCGGTGCCAGTCTTCATGTCAAAGATAAAAGAAGAGGCGAGATCTTGAGACGTTGCGGGGGTTGTCCGCCTGGAGGCGGTGATTAGGGGTGCTTAGTCTTTGCACTTAGCACTTGTACAGGTTTTGATGCATAGTTTTGTTTTCTTTTAACCTGTAGCGATCCGCTAGATCACTGCTTATTACTCCTCTATATTAATAGAAGGCCTTGTTTAGATGTTGAATTTAGGAGTACAAAATCCCCAATTAAAGAGTAAATTGCACCAATAATACAACAACTTATGTGCTTGTATCACTTTGGTCCAATAAGTACCAAACCGTGCAAATATATGCACCAACTTATATAATGTATGCGTATACAGTCACGTGTACTTATATAGATGTATTTTGCCACCGTGACAATAACGTTAACGTGGTTGGTTTTATGCACATAACCGTATCTTTGTCCCCCATTCTCGTTCAAATTTTAACCTATGCGCGCAACTCTAGTTTGTTTGCACAGTTGGGTGAACAGATAGAAACTATTTGCTATGGGTGAATCAAGGGGCCTAAGAATGATATATTGTACATAATTACAGAAACAAACACAAGACACACCGACATTATCAAAGGACAAAAATAAGTAAATATTAATATTGTATGCACTAATCCTAGGTCAATTGTGATTGCAATAGTCAACAATATAAAGCGAGAGGAATTATAGACATGGATTCCATTAGTATAAAACTTCACTGTGTGGAGTCTTCTAGATGCTCACTGCTCCACATTCTATAATGATTGACCATCTATCTAGACTTGTCAAGTACTCCACGTTTTTTTGAACCAACACGCTTGGCGAATACAAAATTTCTATATTTGCACATGTAGGTTAGCTTTTGCCGGAAAACAACTAAATCAGGAGGACACAGCTGAAAGCTAGATGTGATGATAATAATAATCTATATTTGATAGGTGATGACGCCTAATGTAAGTTTTTTATGCTAAATCATATATTTGATAAATGCATAAAACTATCCATGTCATCTGCGATGGTGGCAAAAATACATCTAAGTAGAGTACGTGTGACTGTATTTGCACACAATTGACAAGTTTGTGCATTGATTTGCATATTTTCTACTTGCTGGATCAAAGTGAAATAATGACACAGGTTGTCGTAGGGTGGGTGCAATTTACTCCTAGTTAAATCATGATAACAGTCGTTACCATCATTACTTTTGTCTTCCTAGTTATCACTTAAAACATGTGAGTTTTAAATCTAGTCGATTGGACTTTCATTAAGCTTGTATTTAATTGAAAAGATAAAAATTCAGCACCAATTAATATCGTCTACCTTCCAGCCCAACTATAAGTATGATATTCTACTCCCAGTTACTCCACTTATCCATTTTAATTTCACTCGCTCACCCCGGCTACATATATTTCCTACTCCGTCGCTTCCATGATGAATTCATAGTCTTGTTACGTATAGTTGATGTCATCCATGTATCCGAACCTTAAAACACCGTTGTCAGCACCAATCTCATGTGCATATAAGGTCTTGACTGATTTTCTTGTATGCATGAAAGGCATCAGGAAAGTCCCGACAACGTGAATTCATTCCTACACATGTGACAAAGGTTGTGTCATAAAAGAAACTCGACCATTGGGTGCATGCCATGCTTCAAATCCGGGTCAGAATAGGAATTTTAGTGACTCCCGGAGTTCAACACTTAACCGGTTCCGCGAGAAGCTTGGTGAATGATGCTGTCATTGAACCAGAATCTGTACAACTTCGCAAGGTATTTTGGGATGTGCCGCTGTGATACCATTTGCTAAAGGGGTATGTATGCATTCAAGTACGTCCTCTGGATGTTGTCGGAATACATCATAATATGACTACTCTTGAACGAATATATACATCACAAGCCATTTGTTTGCATATAGGTCTCTACCTTAAATCAGGGGACCAGATTAATTAAAAGAAAGTAATAATGCCAAAGCATCAGCCTCTTTTAATTATGATCTGATGGATGTTGCTAGAAAGAACTCAACATTGTGGATAAATGAGTCACGTAAGGTATGGCTTCGATGAAAGTGCAGCAGGAGAGAAGCCCCCGAGGCATCTATGTCACATGGCTAAATCTAGCAATACTACTGCTTCAGAAAGATGCCATCTGCAAACAATGGTGGTTTTTAGATGTTAGAATTGGGAGGTTGAATTTGGGAGTAAGATGTCACTTCGTAATCATTGCGCTACTGTAGCATTTCGTTTGTATTTGTGAAAAATTATCCAAAAATTGATTAATTAGGCTTAAAATGTTCGTCTCGCAGAGTACAACAAAACCGTGCAATTAGTTTTTGATTTCATCTACATTTACTACTCCATACATGTTATGACATTTTGATGTGATGGGAAATCTTCTTTTTGCATAGTGAATTTGGGAGTTTCTTTTTGAAACTAAACAGTACCGAAATGGCGTAAGTCTTGCGACCGTTCGTTCAAAAAAAAGATATAGACTGGCCAGATCGATTATATTGTCGATTGCATGTTGCATCTGAGCATGGGCATAAGCCGTGCCGAGCAGACCTTGTGCGCCACGCACCGACTCGTGCAGTCGTGCTGGCACCTTGGCAGGCCCACCTGCGACGCCGACACGAGACCTGATCGTGGTTACACGTCGGGCAGCCATCCCCAAAGTGCCCCAAGCTTGCTCGTCGAATAGACCAGCGCTGCGAATGAGTGCAGCGACGACGACGATGTACGTACCACCCCAAACACCGCAGGAGCAGAAAGACATAACAACGACCAGATAAAAGAACCTACTGTCTTACGTGTAATTGTAGTTGGAGAAGGATACGTGTAATTGTAGTTGCAGAAGGATTATGGGTTCTCTAAGAAAACTCTTCCAGGACACACGTCTGCCTTATCGCAACGCAGCGCCGCCAGAATATAATAATCTTGGATGGCAGAAGCCGCACCAAACCCTAGTCATCAGGCGCCGATTCGATCCGGCTGGTGACGCAGGGCGAATCATATCATGAATACGTCGACGCCAGATTTGGAGCTCTCCGGCGGCCGGCCGCGCGGCAGCGGCAGCCACAGGCGGCGGCTCACGTCGTCCTCCCGGCTGGCAGGGAACACGATCTCGGACAGTGCCCTTCATCAGAACCCATGCCGCCCGGCACGCGACTGGTCGCAGCTGCAGCAGGACTTGCTCGTCAACATCTTCAGTCAGCTACAGGTGCCGGACCTCGTCTGCTCTGGCGCCGTCTGCGGATCCTGGCGCCTCTCGTATCTCGCCGTCCGCCGGCTCGGCCTCTGCTCCCCGAACCAGAGCCCCTACCTCGTCTACTCGATCGTCCGCGGACCGTGACATGAACACGGCCACCCTGCACAACCTCTCCACCAACAAGGTATACCACGTCTCTCTCCCGGATCCCCCGTTCCGAAGCCGCTACATCATCGGCTCCTCCCACGGCTGGCTCGTCACAGCCGACGAGCAGTCCGAGCTGCACCTCCTGAACCCCGTCACAGGTGCCCAGGTCGCTCTCCCGCCACTTCATACAATCAAGGGGGTCACGCCGTCTTTCACTGATAAGAGAATGCTTCCTTGTTACGACTTGCGGTGCCCGTACATTGAGCCTGGGAGCGTCGAGGATCATCAGATTGCATATGAGAAATTTTCACCAAAGGGAACTCGCCACTACCTCGCTATAGGAAGTCTATTCTGTCATCTGATCCGTCTGGCGATGATTGCATCGTTGTGCTTAAGCACCACCCCGGGGAGTACCTCTCCTTTGCCAGAGTTGGGCGGGACACCGAATGGACATGGCTTCACCAGGATCATTGCTGTAACTACGATGATATCTTCTACGACGACAAGGAAAGGCTTGTTCTATGCTGCCAGAAATGGTGGCGACGTCCACACAATTGATCTCAAAGGCCCATCTCCTGTGATTATCTCCCATGACATGCTAGAAGCGCATTATTACATGAATTACCGTATTGCATACATTGTTCGGGCACCATGGGGCGACCTCCTTCAGGTTCTGAGGCAATATGGTGAATCTCCAGCGCCGATTACGTACGAATTAATAAACTATAAGTGTGAATATCAGTCGGATAGCCCGGATGAGTGTGAAGAAGATTGGGGCGATTTTCCAACAACAAGAGACAAAATAAAAGTTTACAAGGTAGATCTTGCTAGACAAAGGTTTACAGAAGTAACAAACTTGCAAGGTCATGCGCTTTTCATTGGTTTCAACAGCACATTCATGATGCATTCTGAGGACTTTCCGAATATAAGACCGAATTGTGTATATATTTCAGATGATAACACTGAAAATATTTTCTGCAGTCCATTCAATGGACGTCAAATGGCTTGTGTCAGTTTGGAGGACGTTAGCTTAACAGACATGTCGTTTTCTGATTTATTGTTGCAGTGGCTACCTCCTGTTTGGTTTAGACCTCACCTTACATGAAGTATCTGACTCCTTTTTTCTTGCTTTGCAAGTGTACTTATTCTTTCTTAAGACATATATGTGGTGCTTCTTTAGTTATGAACTTTTGTTGCCAATACATTTGCTGTACTAGAGGGAGTTTCAGTTCAATAGACTATTATTATTTGTAGTTATGTGGATTATTCCAATACATATAATGTGCGCCACATAATTTGAGATAGCCTTATCACTGTGGCTCGGTCTGGATCATGTCCCCCCTCTCTTGCCACCGAACCCTAATAAAAGTTAACTCCAGCTTCTGATACAAAGACATCGTGAAGATCAGATCAAACTGGAATTTAAATATGCATAGAAATCTATCTATACTAAAAAGATCCTAGAAAATCCACACCCACCCCTCACAGAAGAACTACATGTAAGGTTTTAAGGCGTAGAAAGACGCAGAAAAATATAGAAAACCAGTGTAAACTGTGAAATTTTTTTACCACGAGTTTTCGTACCCGCTCACGCGTACCCACCACGGCCAAATTTTGAAAGGCCCGCATTCCCCGGACCTGCGCCCATCGCGAAACTCTACCTGCCCTTTCCTCCTCCGATCCTCCTGCGATCCGTCCTCTCTTCCATCGCCGCCAAATCATCTATCTCATCAAGATCGCACGTTTCGCCGCCCGCACAGACGCACGCCCGCATCCTCGCTCGGCGACGCCTGACACCGATCCTGAGCGCACGCGGAACCTGGTAAGCCGATTCTGACGACGACGGCGGCCGGCGCCGGTGATGTCGCCCGCTCGTGTTTCCTTATTCAGCTGTCGTTCTTGGCAGCAACAAAATCCTGTACGGCTGTACCCCAAGGAGGATAGGGAGCAGAAGGTGCTCCTCTACGCCTGCCGGAACTACGATCATCAGGTTCTTCCTCCTCTTGTCCTCTCCTCTCCTCTGCAGCTAATACGCTTGAGCTTCTTCTTCGAGTCTGTAGCAAGATGCGGATGCTAGATGGGACGGCCGGGCTCCGGCCGCCGATTGGATACGAGAAAAAAATAGGCGGAGATTCAGTTAAAAAATGGGCTGTAGGTAGATTTATTAATGGACTGATGTTGTGTGCACCATTTGGAATGCTGATGATAGTAATTCAGTTTGGACTGAATTTAGAGACTGTTCGTTGCTTCACGATTTGGAACAGGCTCCTGTGTTTATGGTCTGTGCTGTGCAGTTTCTGAAATCTCTGATGATGCGGTGGAAATTTGAAATGCTCCAATGGAACTGTCCGCGGGAAGTTGCCGACAACTGCGTGTACCGGAACGTGGTGCACCACAGCGCCGGCGACCTCACGCTGCCCCGCACCAAGGACGTGCGCTGCGCCGTCTTCGGCCACGGCCAGGCCGTCTTCTTCCAGGTCGGTCACCTTCTTCAGAGAGCATGATGTCTGAACACACTTTCAGAGATAGCATCGTCATTCTTCAGAGGCCATTTCCGAAACTTACTTCTGAGTTTAGAGTACTGTCAATTATTAAGTGATCAGACGAGTAGTCAATGCTGTTAGTGAGTTAGTGAGTTGAGTGATCTTCTTTTTAATATAAGCATATGCAGTGTAGCGCCAAAACTCTCTCTTCGATCATCGTCCAGCAGCCTAATCTCCCGCTCGCCGCCAGCCTCTCTTTCGCTTGCTCCTCAGCCGGCGATGAGGCGTGGCCTGTCATCTTGAAGGGAAGGCCACTGTCACGGATCGTGGATCGCGGTAATAATGATGATAGTAATCTCTATTTACAATTTTATTTCCTTTTGTTCTGTGTTCCCTGATAGGTCTGTTTACAATCTCTTTTCTTGTTGGTTTGTGTTCATTAGTATGGATCGACGCCTTCCTTTGGTTGATGTGACAAACTTCGCACGTGGAGGGGAGCGTGTTCGTAAGAGGACAAGGGAAGATAGTACAATCCCCTGTCAAGAGGTAACTCACGACATCCAGAACAATGTCGCTCATGCTACAGAGGAGAATTCACGCCTGGTCGGAGAAGATGGTCAGTATATGCTGTTGTTGCCGTTGATGAATTGTCCAAATTAACGTGCAGCTGCAAAGTTCAACTGATTTATATATAATGCAGGAGGTGTAACACAGGAGCCCAATCCGACCAAAAAATCTAGGAAGAAATATGCTGCTTTTAGTGAGGAGAGAAAGGAAAGGATACATTTGCAAGCTAGAATCCGATATCAACGCAAGAAAGCTGGATCGGGATCTCCGTTATCTGAAACTTCGTTGTTGGGAGATCTTGGTTTAACGTTTGGAGGTAAATCTCAGTGTTTTCCCTTCCTTAACTCAATGTTGTGTATGGTTTATTCATTGTTAATTATAACAACCTTTTGAATTACTGCTCAGGAAATCAAAATTCTGTTCTTAAAGATGATACAGATAAAAGTTCAGATCGTCAGAACGACACTTACCAAGAAGAAATACCGAGTGCCGCAGACCAGAATGCAGCGGCTGACGATGGTTGTATGCATATTGGACTTGACCATCAACAGGCTCCTGTAAAATCTGTGAGCAGTAATGTGCAAACCCCAAATATAGCGACTCCATCAATTGGTTGGTGAACACCTCTTCTGTGTATAATTATAGTAATACTGTTTAGTAACATACTCTTTATGCATGTAGCCGTTGATGAATTGTGTCTAAACTAATGTATACTGCAGGAGGTGTAACACAGGAGTCCATTCCAAAAAATAATACTACAAAAAAATATGCCAATCTAGGATCTTTCTTCTTTAATTTGGTTATGGACAACTTTTCTTCTCACGTGAATACATCTCCATGCTGTACTGGAGAGGGAGTTCCGGTTTGCAGGGATATACATATATGCTGTACATACCAGTCATCTATTAGCAATTAGCATAGGACCGGAGCTATAAAGATCATTTGGAACAACGAGACTTGTAAAATTGAGAGGGTAAGTGTAGAAAGCATGACCATACATCTGAGCCTGGCCACTTGTTAGTCGCAAGACGCCGTCAGAGACTGAAGCTTCACCATGCATGGTTAGATCCTTACCGGAGAAGCCATTGAAGATGAAATCACCATAGCCGGCGATAGTCCCGGCAAGGAGAAGCACGAGGATGAGGAGGAGACACTGCAGGTGCAGAAAGCAGGGATGATACATATTCATCTTGGCAAGACAAACCTGCTTCTCATCTGTAACGATCGACCAATGAAAGGTATTCTGCTAACGGGTCACTGGTGAAGGGAACACATATATCCGTGTATTGATCTGAAGTTAATCGCCTCCACGGGCGATACTTCAGCCCAACCCGGCTGGTCGATGGCGTCGTGTACACTCAATTGCCAGTTCAATGTAAGGGGGCGGACACTAGCACCAGGTCAAAGCATTGCTGGAACATTGCTGGAAGTTGCCCCCAAGAGACAAAATAGACGGGTCACGTGTGTACTAGTACTGGTAGAGGACATTGTTTTCCATGCCTAGTCAAAGCATGCGCTGGTGGTGTAAAATTAGTCGTTCCCACTTTGGGGTCTGTTCGTAATCATTGCGCCACTGTAGCATTTCATTTGTATGTGTGAAAAATTGTCCAAAATTTGATTAATTGGGCTTAAAATGTTCGTCTTGCAGAGTACAATAAAATTGTGCAATTAGTTTTGATTTCATTTATATTTAGTACTTCATGTATGTTATGACATTTTGATGTGATGGAGAATTTTCTTTTTGCATATATAGTTTATTTGGGAGTTGCTTTTTTGAACTAAACGAGGACATCTCCGTCTCGGTTGGCAGATTTTTCTCCACGCCTGACTTGATCGCGAGGAAGACGCTGGTGGAAATGATCGGTGCTGTTCGGTAACAAGAGTGGTAACACAAATATAAATGTAAACAGATACGACAATATCGGATATGGCACAAATGATTTTGTCCTTTGTTTGGTCTGCTGATGTAATAGTATCACCAAATCACAAGGGGAGAGAGGGAGAGGCATGCGCCAGTCAAGTTACAGAGGCATACATGCTCACAGGTAGGCCGGGTGACACATTCATGGCTTCGCGTGGAAGGTATGCGCGGCCGAGACGGAAGCCAGACAAAAGCCAGAAGAGCGGAAGGCGCTGCGGCGCTGAAGTGGTATCAGATAACACAGACTCCGAACGATAACGATTTTACATTGGCCGGTATCCCTTTACGTCATAACGGATTACAGCGCTGTTAGGCGTAATCTAGTTGCATTAGTTTGCTTTGTCTAAGTTTAGAGCAACTCCAAGAGACTCTCTAAATTTATCAAGATTACTAGATTTAGAGATTTTGATTAAAAAGTTACCTTCCAACAGCTTCTTTATTTAGTTATGTAAACATAGTCACTCTCTATTCCGGATTTCTCGCTCTTCAAATATAGAAAAGAGAATAGCTTTTCAGAGTGCATACAAGATATAGAAAAGCTGTTGGAAAACGAAAATATATAGAAAACGATTCGTATTCAAATGGCTCTCTAAATGATGATTTAGATAGTGGGGTTTAGAGAGACTCTTGGAGATGCTCTAAGAGCAACTCCAACCGCCTCTCCAAATCCTTAGCTAAATATAGAGTTTTATCCCCTTTGTATAATATAGAAAATCACTTTTTTTAGTATGGAAACCAACAGCCTCTCCAAATCCTGATGTCCATATTTTAAATCACGTTCACATCAGCTCGTTTTTCCTTCGGAGATCAATCGCATCCCGTCCGCCGCCGCGTCGGCGCGTCCGCGTCCGCGTCCGCGTCGCGTCTGCCCGTCGCGTCCGCGTCCCCATCGCGTCCGTCCGGCGCTTGCTGCGTTCGTCCGTCGCGTCCGGTCGCCGCGTCTGCGTTCGCGTCACTTCTGCCCGCCGCCTGCCGCGTCCTTGTCCAGGCCGCCGCCTGCCGCATCTGCGTCGTGTCCGATCGCGCACAAACAAGGGAAGGTGATCACGCCGGCGTGTGGGACTGCTCATCGACGACTAGGACAACGTGTTGGGCACTGCCGTGTTGATCACCGCACAGATCAAAGGACTAGCGGTAACGTGTTGGGGGCTGACGATAGGTGATCACGCCGGCGCGAGCTCCCTTGTTCGACTAGCGGCGAGGTCGTGGTTGACGCCGGACGCCATGAGGTCAAGTTCTTCTAGCAGTGAGCTCGAGTTTTCGTGGTCGCGAGGTACGTCACAACGGCATGGGATTTAATGATGGATCCGATCTTTTTTTTTGAAAGGAATACTTTATTAATTTTTCAGTTAGATACATCGAGGTGATACATCCGTCTGAAAAAGATCCCGGACTCTGCCAAACGACACACAGCCAATAGGTTAATTAATCGGTTCTAAAATCTAGTTTATAGGTATGGACTCCGATGATGAATTCAATGCATTTGTGATGAATGAATTGATTGATACGTCCTCTTCGGATGATGAGAATGATCTATTTTTCGGCGCCGCGCATATGATCATCGTGGATTCCGTAAATCATCCCGGTCGAATTGGTTGTATAGAGGGACATGAGACAGTGGATCGTGAAAGACTATTGCATCATGCACTTCTTTATAAAAATTACTTCTCAGATAATCCTACGTTCAAAGCGAAGATTTTTAGACGGAGGTTCACATGTTTTCTATTTTTTGTATGTAATGTTTATGTTTCATATATTATAGTATTGATATTTTTTTAATCGCTTTGTGACATAGGTTTCGGATGAGGTGGCATGTATTTCTTCGCATAATGAATGCTGTTGAGGAACATGACGACTATTTTGTACAGATAAGGAATGCAGCCGGTGTGCTAGGACTTTCCTGTCACATTTTACCTAAAGTCTGTGCAAATTACTTCCTGGTATTATAGATCCTAATGTTGAAACCGATTCATTTCCAAAACATTCCAGCCCTTAGTTCCTGCCTATGAATTCTTGGACAGAAACCGGAGCATTGTGGGGGTTCTGCAGGCCCAATCACCTGAGCTAGTGAAGATCACCCAGGTCCCAAATAATTCTGGAAAGTCCAGCTTGTCTCACTGCCACTAGTGGTTAGCTACAGATGCATCAAACATATATTTCACATTACTGTACTAATGCAGCTTGATAATTCCAGTTTGGCTACAGAGCAGCTACATGATATCTAATGTCATCACCTATGGTGCAGTAGACAGCATCATTGATCAAGCAAGGATATTAATCAAATTAATCTAAACTAAGTTTGTAAAAATATTCAGATATTCCACCATCGATTCTATTCACCAAACATGTGAGTACAGATTACATCTTTTTCATGGAGTACCTTCAATGAACAGCTACATCAAAGTATTTTGCAAACTAAAATTATGACCGAACAATTACCATCCATGTTGAACAATTGAGCAAGAAAATCTTACCATTGCAAGTGTTTATGTTCACTTGTTCCGTCAGCAGGTGTTCCGGCCCCCGGTCATGCAAGCTCATGGGAGGAATCACCAGACGCCGCATTGATCCGATTCCTGATTGATCCAACTCTCCCTCCTGTTCATCAGAATCCACCCTTCCTGGCACAACTTGAGAAAAGGGGAGGCTACTGCCACTTCCATTCCACGAGCTCCAATTCGCACCCGCCGTGGAACGGGGACGCGGAGGCCGGTACATGGCGGACGGCGACGCTGGCACGGCGTGCAATCGGCTCCACGACAACGACGACGGCAGGGCCCGGCAGCAGCGCAAGGACGGCGAGGGGAACGGCGAGCGGGACGACGGGGACAGCGGCGACCGTGAGGACGGCCCGGGTCGCGAAGACGGCGACGGGGCCGCGGCGCGTAGACGGTGAGGGTTGCCACGGCGTCTTACAGGTAGGGGGACGGCGAGGTGAGGATGGGGACCGCGGCGACCGCCCCAACGGCCGGCGGCGCGAAGACGATGAAGGGGCGCGGCGTGAAGACCGGGACTGTGGTGCGGGAGGGCGGGACGTGGGCGCGGCGTGGGAGGGAGGGAGGTGGAGGTGGGCGCGGCGCGGTAGGGCGGGAGAAGGGTGCGGCGCGGGAGGGCGAGGGCGGGAAGGCTCGCGCGTGCGCGGAAAGAGGAAGGATAGAGAATCGACGGGCTCGGAATATTTCCCGAGGGAAGAGGAGGAGATGGCGAAGCGGATGGAGAAGCGATGACGATTGCGAGACTGTTGGAACGCAGGTTTTTGGTGTTTCTTTTTTTTTGCCAAAAAAATAGAGATGGAGAAGCCGTTGGAGTTGCTCTAACAGACGTAGAGTTCAAGACGTAGATTAAAATGCGTAATTTTGCATTTTGGACGTGGATGTAAAGATGCGTAAGTAACCTTACAATATATATATCTTACCTTATGCCACGAACAACAAAATAAAATTGGAGAATTGGAGTGATAGCCTTACTTCGTTGTTGTCAAATATTGGCCAACTGCTTGTTTCCTATCGATTTTACAAAAAAAAACGGCGACCAATCTAACTCCCAACCCATCACGTGGAGTTGAAGATTAAACCCACGTCTCTGCTTGAGATTTGACCCAAAAGTCGTCCAAAACTTTACACGTGGAGTTGGAATCCTTTTTCTCTCTAGCCAATATATATAAACCAAACGAACAGACCGTACGTTTCCCGCGCCGCCACAATCTTTCGACGACCATGACTAATGGCTAACAGCAACTCCAGCAGGGGCCTTTATATGGGCCTTTACTCTAAAATTTAGAGACTTGGAGTAAAAATACAACTCCAGCAGGGCCTTTAAATGGACCTGCATTTTGCATAGGCCTCTAAATCTTCCCACCAAGCCTCCATTTTTAGAGGCCCTCCCATTCCCCCTCCAACCATGGATCCCACTAGATATTTTCCATTCATTTGGCTGACAGGTGGACCCACGGAGAAATAGAGGCCCGAGTTCATATGCCCACTGGAGTTAAGTGTTTACTTTGAGCCTCTAATTTTTAGAGATAAGCCTGCAAATAAATTTTGGAGGCCTCAATTTAAAGGGCTTCTACTGGAGTTGCTCTAAAGCCGCACCAAACTCGATAGGCCGTAGTAAAGCGAGACGACGCGACGCCCACCTCAGCGTCGGTCCAGCCCGGGAACACCACCATTACATAGACGAGCTCCCTCGGTCGGCGTGCGACTGGTCGCAGCTGCAGCAGGACTCGCTCATCAACATCTTCAGCCAGCTACAGGTGCCGGACCTCGTCTTCTCCGGCGCCGTTTGCAAATCCTGGCGCCTCTCGTATGAGGCCGTCCGCCGGCTCCGGCTCTGCTCCCTGGACCAGTGCCCGTACCTCGTATACTCCTCCAAGGACCGTGACGGCAACACGGCCACCAGCGGCGGACCCAGGGCCCGGTGAGCCTGGGCAGCCGCCCGGGCTCTAAAGCGATGGTGCCTACAGAAATCAGCTGCATGCGTGTGGTCATAACCTTGTTCTGCTGGAGACTGCCGTGGATGAAAGAGAGCTACGATGGACTTTGCCCGGGCTCCGTGCACTGTGTGGGTCCGCCACTGACGGCCACCCTGCACAACCTCTCCACCAACAAGATATACCACGTGTCGTCTCTCCCGGATCCCCCGTTCTGAAGCCGCTACGTCCTCGGTTCCTCCTACGGCTGGCTCGTCACCGCCGACGAGGAGTCCCTCCTGCACCTCCTCAACCCCGTCACCGGCGCTCAGGTCGCCCTCCCGCCGCCTCACACCATCGAGGGGGTCACGCCATCTTTCGACGGCGACCTACCACTTCCGGTATCCGGGCGTTGAGCCCGGGAGCATCTGGGACGAACGGTTTCCACCTGAGTTCCGTTCGCCCAAGAAAACTCGCAGCTACCTCTACGAGAGGGTCGTGCTGTCGTCTGGTGATCCGTCTGCTGGCAACGACTGCATCGTTGTGCTTAAGCACTTCCCGGGGATGTACCTCTCCTATGCCAGGGTTGGGTCTCTTATACACATCTAGATGTGTATAAGAGACAGCCTTCAGGTTCTGATCCAGATGAAGAAGAAGATGAGTACCAATCAAATAGTAATAACCTGGAGCAGTGTCAGTCAAACAACCTAGAGCAAGAAGAGGATTGGTTAGATGAACATGAGTCTGAAGAAGATGAGGAAGATTATTGTCCAACAAAAATTAGAGACAGAATAAAAGTTTGCAAGGTAGATCTTGCTAAGGGAGAGTTTACAGAAATAAGCAACTTGCGAGATCATGCGATCTTCATTGGTTTCAACAGCATATTCATGATCCACTCTGGGGACTATCCAAACATAAGACCGAATTGCGTCTATGTTTCAGATGATTACTCGGAGTATATTTTCTCCAGTCCTTCAATTGGACGGAAAATGTCTTGTGTCAGTTTGGAGGGCGATAGCTTGACAGATATGTCGTTTTCTGATTCGTTGCTGCATTGGCCACCCCCAGTTTGGTTTAGACCTCGCCTTACATGAACTATGAAGTATATGATTCCTTTTCTTGTTTTTTTTTTTGCAAGTGTACTTAATCTTCTCATGAGTTGGTGCTTAGTTATGAATTTTGTTTTTTTTCTTGAATATGCAGGAAAACTGCGTATCATTGCATTGCATTAAGATAGGAGAAGAGGCCGAAAAGATGGTCAGTACAACCCACACGCTGCAGTTTCAATTCTTAGGTTATGAATTTTTGTTGTCTTGAAATATTTGCTGTACTAGAGGGAGTTTCCATTCAATAGTGTGTGATTACTTGTAGTAGCGTGAATTCCAATGTAGTGTGCCACAAAAATCACCAGAGTAGAACAAAATAAAGTAGGAGAGAGTATTCTGTTGTTGTTCTGGATCGGATCCTCTTGCCACCCAACACACTAATAAAGGCAACTCCTCTTGCCACCGAACACTAATTCCAGCTTCTGACAAACAACCAGTGAAGATCAGATCAGACTGGAGTAATCTTTTGTTCTGGATCATGTTTCCCCCCTCTTGCCACCGAACACTAATTCCAGCTTCTGACAAACTGGAGTAAATATCGACGTTGTTGGGCGTTGTATCAAGGTTTTCAGTGCTGGATATATTTAGTATATATAACATGCTAATCTTTTTTTCATTTGGAGAGGTTGTGAAATATAATCTTACGTGCCCCCAAGTCTGCATATTTAGATACATATTTGCAAATCGCTCCATTAATCCACGTTCAGATATTATTGATGAAGTCATTTGATTCAAAGTACTGAAGCTCAATCAAAGTACAAGTTGGCAAAGAACCCAACAGAAGTCTGTTGTTATGCTGTGTTTGTATTTAACGTGCTGTAGTACATTGGTAATTTGGTATGAACCACCCTCTTGCCGAACACTAATAAAGGCATGCAACTCCAGCTTCTGACAAACTGGAGTAAATTTCGATGTTGTTCGGCGTATCAAGTTGTTCTATATTTAGTATGATCAGCATGCTAATCTTTTTTTCATTTGGAAAAGTAGTGAAATCTCGTAATACGTGGCCCCAAGTCTGTATATTTAGATACATGTTTGCAAATCTGATCCATTAATCCACGGACAGATATTATTGAAATCATTTGATTCGAAGTACTGAAGCTCAACGCCGGCTGGTACCTATGGAAGGAAAGGAACATGCGTTTGTTCGAAGGATGTGCAGTGAACACCTTGGTGTTGTTGATGAAGATCCAGCAGGAGGTGGAGCTCTGGATTAGGGCAGGTGCTAGGCTTTTGGGTTGTTTGTTTGGCTAGTAATCCGTTAGTGTGTTTGTGTTCGTGTTTTTGTCCGCGTCTTGTATTCGAACTCTTTTCTGCTTAATACAATGATACGCAGCTCTCCTGCGTATTAGAGAAAAAACAATACCGAAGTTCAATCGAAGTACAAAGTCGGCAAGAACCCAACAGGAGTCTATTGTCATGCTGTGTTTGTATTTAACGTGCTGTAGTACATTGGTAAATTTGGTATGAACAACCACCGCTTGAAGAATCAATTTCACAATAGCGCCGGATCGTCAAATGCACTAGTAATGATCAACTGTTCACCATGTCATCATATGTTGGCATTTCTCTGAAGCTCGCAAAACTTCCGCCAATAGACGACTAACTAGAAGCTCGCAGCTAGCTGATCGAATATCGTCAGTTTTCAAAGAGAGCAGGAGAAATCAGAAAGGAACTCAGAAGCAAGATTAACATGCATGTACACACCAAATCAGTGATAAACGTCATAATCACAGACGGAGATTATGATTGAACTTTCGCAACATCACAGTGTAACGATCCACCATACAAATTTAGTTACAAATTAAATACCTGCGATCACTAGTCACTATATGTATCCACAGACTCACGCAGAGGGCAAACTCGATCAATATAAGGGCATCCATCACTTTGTACACTGACACTGACACGAGTCCATCACTCTAGCTTCATACATTTCTCACACTTCAAGCCCTTGCAGGAGACGGAGCGTCGTCTTCATCCTGCACCGCGAACCACGGCATCTGGAGCGCGGGGGCCGTCCTCCTTGCCGACGAGCACGTTCGACGGCTTCAGGTCGCAGTGCACGACGCCGCGCCCGTGCATGGCCTCCACGCCGCGCAGCAGCCGCCCCATGGCGCGGCGCGCGTCCGCCTCCGTGAAGGACGGCCGGCCGGCGCGGCGGCGCGCGGCCATGACGTAATGCAGGCTGGGCCCGACGTACTCCATGACGAGGTAGAGCTTGTCGTTGTCCGCGCCGCCGCGCACCACCTTCCGGAGCTCCACCACGGCGGGGTTCCCGGCGCACGACGCGAGCAGCGCGGCCTCGCGCAGAAGCGCCTGCTTCCCGCCGGCGCGCAGGGACTTGATGGCGACCTTGTTGCCGCTGCGGCGGCTGCGCGCCTCCCACACATCGGCGAAGGCCCCCGCGCCGATCTTGTCGAAGTCCTTGTACGAGCTGATTCGGCCTGCGATTTGGATGCCGTCAAGGGCATCATCCGTTGTCCCTGGTGCAATAGTGGACGATGCAGGTGGTTTCAACTTTGTGGTGGGGGGAACACTGGATGCCCTTGCTTCATCCTCACAGCGACACCTTGAGGCCGACGAGCCGCCTTCGGTTCGCTTGGTGAGAGGCATGCTGGGTGCAACGGCAGGCGCACGTACTGCAGCAGAGTGTGGAGTCTTACCTGAATTGCTCCGCTGGTTAGGCTGGCAGTGAGTAGAATCCAAGGAGATACCAAATCAGGCCGGAGGCACTGAACAGATCGAGGTTCGCCAAGTAGTTAGAGTTATAAGTAGTCGAATTGTGGATTTTCGCTTACTTGCTTAACTTGCCGAAATTAGGGGATCTTTTTCAGATTCGGAAGGGAATCGATTTGAGTTCACAGGACGGCATTCACCGGCGCCGGTGGGGATACTTGCTCAACTTGCTAAAAATGGGGATTTTTCTTTTATTCAGAAGGGGATCGATTTGAGTTCAAGGACGGCGCTCACCCGCGCCGGTGGGGATACTTGCTCAATTTGCCAAAATTGGGGATTTTTTTCGATTTGGAAGGGGGTCAATTTGAGTTCAAGGGATGGTGTTCACCCGCACTGGTGGGGATACTTGCTCAACTTGCCAAAATTGGGGATTCCTTTCTCGATTTGGAAGGGGACCGATTTGAGTTCAATGGACGACGCTCACCGGCGCCGATGGGGATGGATCAAGTCGTTGGTGGTGGTGATTCGCTAGGTTATGGGTAGAGGCATGCGGCAATGAGACGGCGGCGGCACCGCCTACCATGCGCAGGCAAGGTGACGGTGGATGGAGTTGGTGTCGGAGATGAGGTGATATAGAGTTCAAGTGGTGGTGCATAAGGTCACCACATATAGAATCGGTGTGCGTGGAGTGAGCTAATTCACTAGAGTGGTGGAGATCGTCGGAGCTGAGGAAGATGAGTAAGTGCGGGATGAACGGGCGTAGGGAAGAAAAAAGAATGGGGTGGGGGATTAGAAAAGGGATTAGATAGAGTGCTACTAGATCAAGATCTATCTGGTGGCCACTAACTGTATTGACAGTTGTCTTGACATTTGTCCGTTTGATGAATATTCACTCGAGTAGAATGTCGTGAATGGCCCTTACTTCTATTTTTCTTCCATCACTTTCTCCCTTGCCTCTCCATGTCAGACCACATAATGACACCGCTAACCATCTGCCACATTATTGCATTATGTTTCTACTACTATCAGTTAGCAGAAAACTCATTGTATCCACCATCTTGCGACTAGCTAACTATCTGTTAACACCAAAAATTAGCACCAGGAAGAGGCTGACATGTGAGCCGGATTTGGTGGAAGGATGCCATTCGGCTAAGGGGCTTTCTCTGAAGCATTCGGTAAAGATACTCTGCGGTCGGGAATGCGTAATCATTCGGCAAAGGCATTGTTCCGCATGCGAAAGCGGTAACAATCGGGAAGGCGTGATGATATGGATCTACATAAGGAAAAGGCCGGTTCGAACAAGGAACGCAATATGGACACGAAGATTCGTCGTTTATTTTTAGAAACAAGTATTGTAGTCGTGTCCGACTAGGAGTTGTATCAAGACCACCCAGGATGCACCAAGATGTATCAGGATCTGAAG
>OAMR01000535.1:491805-507386 GCA_900205405.1 Echinochloa crus-galli
TTCTGTAGCTGATCTAAGTGGTCTGGATTGATCACGAACATCAGGTGAAGCTGGAGCTGGTTCTTGATGAGAAGAGGAGCTCTCCAAGATTGGGTCCATTGAGATTTGCTCTGAGACTGAAAAAGAATCAATGCCGATGGAGAGGAACTTTAAAGGCAAAATAGTGAGAAATTTTACCAATCACTGGAGCATCGGCGGGTTCTGTACTGATGGCCAATTGTTGTGATTTGGCCTGAAATCATAAAGGAATAGAAGTGAGCAGAATGAAATTAGCATTTTACTCGAGGAAGGAGATATCTGACCTGAGCAATTCTATTGCTACTTGTTCTTTTCTTCTTTATAGCCGAAGGGGCAGTTAGAGAAGATGTTTTCCTCTTGGCAGAAAGTGGTGCAGCAAGAATTGGATCCAGACTGGCAGGCCTGGACATTATTTGAGCCAAAGAAGGAGAGTGATGCCCCAGAATAGATATTGGGCCAGCGATGTTATATACAATTGCTCTAGCCAGAGGGGCAGGGACTGTGTCCTGCAGAATAACAGAATCAAAAGTCGATGAAAGAGGGTGTTATTGGAAAAACAGATGGATTATAAGCATGTTTACCTCTGAATTCGGCTGATGAGAGAGTCCGATTGGACGAACTCGAAGAGCTGGACGCCGCAGGAGCAGCGGCTGGAGCCGCAACTGGCGCACCAGCGGCGACAATCCATTGGATTACCCTGAAAAAACAAAGAGATTCGTCAAGGAGAGGGCAAATCTCGAGAAGAACAGAGAGAAGCAAGCAGCCAATCACCTGCGGCGAGCGCCGGCACGACTTCCTTCGGGCTCGTCGGCGGCCGGTCGCCTTCCATTCGCCATTGGGGTTTTCTTGAGTTTACTGTGCTTGGGGAAAGAAGAGTTCAAGGAAGGCAAAAGACTTGGTGAAGAGATAGCGGCACTCGGTATGTTTATTTATAGAATCCGCAGAGGAGATCGTGGTCGGGGATCGTGGCGCGCATCCCAAAATTTAGGAAGGTGGAAAGCCCCACGAACCGAGCAGTTGCCGTGTCGTTTGCGATTCATGCCGAATCGGGTTCGGTTCTACTGAATTGGATTCGGCTGTGTTGTGTTAGGTCGCTTTTCGGGTCTGACGCTGTTACGACTAAGAGTCAGCTTACCGAATGAAGTGGGTTATTAGAAGAACTGGATATTACTGGCCGACAATGTGGGAAGATTGCTTTGAATATTATAAGGGATGTCAAAATTGTCAGAAATTTGGAAACATTCAGAGAGTAGACGGTGACAAGCCAAGGCCGACATTTATCAGTGCTAACTTGAGTTCGGTTTTCAAAGAAAAGTTGGTGACATTGTTAAAAGAATACAAGGACTGCTTTGCTTGGGATTATTCGGAGATGCCCGGTCTAGACCGTTCTATTGTTGAACATCGGTTGCCGAAGGGATTTATATGGGAATGGATACTCGGAGTTCCTGGACTACAATGCTATTACCGCTCTCCCGAATCCCGGGTATGTAGGCGTTGCGGGGATGCCCGCTGGAAGACCGGGGAATCAAGATTCAAATGTCACCTCAAGTATCAAGCAAGATCGAAGAACCAGCTACTTTTATCTTCAAGAATCCTTTTGTACCAGTTTCTCCAGCCAGCGATTGGGGGCAGAGGCCAGTTCTTGAATGCATCTTGCCATTCGTGAGGTCTCATCAGAGAAGTTTTGAAAGGAATCCTCTGAGACTCGGCCGCAATAATTTCGGAGGGATCTGGATTCCCTGAGGGGCCGAGGAAGAAAGATGCGGGTTGTTCTTCGGTGGGGGTCAAGATTTCGGTGGCCAGAGCCTATCAAGGGCAGAGGAAGAGCAAATCGGAGATTTAAAATGCAGCTCGAAAAGAGTAATGCCGAATGTGATTGAGGAAAACAGAACTTACTTGAAGAATTTGATCCTGGTTCGCCATTTGAAGATTGGAGCTTGAAGGATTCGACGAACTAGGGTTTGAATTTGGAAAGCGCACTCTGAGGATTTGGAAACGGAAAACGGATGTCGAGCAGATTCAGCCTGGAAATGTTGGGGATTCCTGGTCAATTCCGAGATAAAAGTATCCTTTATCCCGAAATTGAAGGGGCATGTGTTAACACCAAAAATTAGCACCAGGAAGAGGCTGACATGTGGGCCGGATTTGGTAGAAGGATGCCATTCGGCTAAGGGGCTTTCTCTGAAGCATTCGGCAAAGACGCTCTGCGGTCGGGAACGCGTCGCCATTCGGCTAAGGGGCTGCGTTCTTGAACAGCTTTCGGCATATAATGGTAAGCATTTTTGGTCAACATGTGGACAAATCCTTTGAGCAGATACAGGGGCAATTGGGTGTCCCGACATACTTCAATGTTCAAGCCCCAGTTCAGAAACAACATGGTAAAGGGAATGCTGATGAAACTGGAGCTTCTGGTACTAAAGATGCAAATGGTCAACCGATTCGGCAAGATCCTCAGCTTGCACTGCCGAAAACTCGCACATACGGTGATATGGCATTCGGCACCACAGGGAATCCGCCTGCTTCTGCCTACAAGATATCCCCCTTGAACAATAGAGTTAAGGACCGATCTTACGTCATGCTGATACTGTGCGTTCGGCAGTGCGATGCTTACATGCTTTTTGCCGATTGCCGAATGATGCTCCGAATTATGACAGATAGCTTGTCCGTAGCTTTATGTCTCTCGAGATTGGCTTCACTGCCGTAAATATGGAACTGTCTGGTCTCACCCGGCACGTTCCAGGTTTTGATCTAAACGTTTTTATCCCTTTGTTAGTTTTCAGGCAAACTGACTGGCACGTTTTCGGATTCGTACGCGCGGGCCACGTGTTGAAGCTAGCTAATTCGGCTTGCTGTGTGCTTGGCGCGAACTGCATATTTTGCGTCAACACTATCACATTCCTCACTTGCCATTGTTGTCCCGCTGACTCGTTCTACCCATGGCTAATTTTTTAGAGAAGGGAATATATATTATTTTTCCAGCCTCTGCATCGAATGATACATATAGTTGTTCATTATTACAAACCAAAGGTTTAAAATCCACACTGACTACTTCAAGAAGGAAGATTTAAATAAAAAGCAATCTATTACTAAAACACCGTCCATTTGAAACAAAAATAACCATCAAAGCTGTTTCAAGGACACAGATTTTATATGTGGCATTTTCTCTTCCTTTTGAAGTAGCGCCCCGAACCTGATCCAATGTGTTCCTCGAAAGAGCACCTATAATGGAGAGAACTTATATCTAGTAAAAACAAATCATTTTTGCTTAATCAGATTGCCCAACGCAGAGTGCATGCCCCCACCAAAGCTTGATACAGGAATCTCTTTTCTGCTCTTTAAGCCACAACCTTCCTCTAAGTCCAATAGTGATGGTGAGAACATATGCACTAATCCTTCAAAACCAGAACAAACTAGTTCATAAATATTTGTTCTTGCACAAGCAAGAAATTTTAGGAAACATATAAAAGAATTGCTATTTCATTAATAAATTTGGGCCAGGTAACTTATCAAGTTATCTTTACTCTCTCATTTTTTTCATGCTCGAGCACAATACCCATACACATATACTTAAATGAATAGCCAAGAAGTCGTGCATCACATAGTGTGTGGCATTCTTCTTCTTCCACTTCCTTCCTCGTCTCTCCTTCTCCGGCTTAACGACACCCCGCCAACCATCTGCCTCGTAGTTGCCTTATGTTTTTGTCACTACCAGCTAGCCGAAAACTGACTATATCTCCCTTCTTGTGACTAGCCGGTTAGCCAATTCCTCACTTGTCTTATCAATGTTCCGTTGAGCCACCTATTTTCCTCTGACTTACCCATGGTTAGCGGCCTCAACCGTCCTCTTAGTCCAACAACGATGGTGAGATCCTTAGCACTAATCCTTCCAAAATAGGACAAACTAGTTCGTAAATATGTTATCTTGCACGAGCTAGCAATTTTAGGAAAAAAAGAAACATATGAAAGCATTAGAAATTTATTAATAAATTTGGGCATGGCACCTTATCAAGTTACTCTAGCAGAATATCCATACACACATACTTACATGAATATAAATATACAACCAAGCCAGCCAAGTGGTCATACTTATGCATCACATAGCGTGTGGCATTGCCTTTTTATAAGTTGGAAGAAAGATCTAGCCATAGAGAGCAAAGCCAAGTTAGATGAGCCCGGTGCAGTGGCACCAAGGAAATTTGTCAACTCTTGCACATATTGGCCTGAGCATATACAGTGGTGCACTATACCAGATCATACATCAGAGACACGTCTCAACTCTCATGGGAGACAAAAAAAATCGTGTCACCAAATTTGCGTCATCGATGTGACCAAATTGGTGATGCATTTTTCCACATCATGAATGACCCATAATCGGTGATGCATCTACATAAGAAACACGTCTCCTTTGAGCTTTGTCATGACGTGTCTATAGAGAACATGTGTCTCCTTGAGCTTCACAAGTGATTCGTTTAGACAACATTGCATCACTTAACAGAAAGTGGAAGAGGGGTCATCAGCTCTGGCTCCTCCCCAGCACTCTCACATTGCTTCTCTTCCTATTTTCTAAGTATTGTAGTAGCAACACTTAGCTTATGAGCTATTCTTCTCTTGTATGTTTACAAATGAGGTGAGATGCTTTATTTATAGCTTGAGTAGGTCAGTTTAGGACTAGGGGTACTTGTAGGTAGAGAGGAGAGGCGGTTAGGCATGGGCCTAGGGTTCGCTGACCTAGGGAGGGTCAACCAACCGTAAGATGCACTGACTTTCTCCATCCATGGCTTGGATTGCTTCATGAGGTCGGTAGGCAACAGTCCCAAGGCGGTTGTGCGCAAGGATAGGGTCAGGCAAATCCATTAGGGTTGCCCGAACTCCCCCTGCAAGATGTCGTCCATTCTTGGTGTGTTGGGTCATGGACATCTTGAATCGTTTATTGGAGGGTTTGGATGTTATCCATGCATAAGGTGGGCCATCTAGTCCAAGTGTTGCATCCATCTTGCCCTCCACTTGTCTTTCTTCCCATACAATGGTGGGGGTGGCTCTAAGTTTGCATGTACTTGCAAGTGCGGGCTGAGTCGGGCGAACCTAGGTGGGTCGGCCGACCCTACTTACGGGATGCTGGACCATTGCTTGGTTCCCTTGGGCCATGTGGGGAGTAGAGAAGCTTTGGGAAAAAGTTCGTGGTGGTTTGGCTTGGTTTAGGGTCGGTCAACCTTGGTTGGGTCGCCCAAACCATGGGTAGGTTCGGCCAAATTCCGGTGAGTCGGTAATAAGCAGGGCAAAGTGTAAAATACGCCAAACTTGAGCATCTCGAACGAAACAAGATGAGGAATCTGATAAGCACAAACACGGATGTGCGCTAGCCCAGCAAGGTGGTGGAGGTAGAAAGACACAGGCATATGGCAGACAATTTAGAGAAGGCAAAAATAGAAAGATCCTACAATATTTCTAACCGAATGAAAACTTACAGCTGTTATAAAGTAAACCAAAACCGTGATATCATATGAACAAGGAAATTCTTAGCAGCCAAAGTTTGATTAAGGTACCTGTTATAATTATTGCAGGAAAAAAGTTTGATTTGTAATATTAAAACTGATAGAGGAATAATTGTTGTGTATTCCTCCAACCCTAGAAGGGTGGGTTATATGGTTGATGTACATGGGCCTCTATGGGCCTAGTATACATGGGCCCTATGGGCTATATACAATATACTCCAACATTCCCCCGCAGTCTGAACTACCGGCGCAGCGGTGTTCAAGACTGGACAACAAAGAAAGGCAACACACTCCCCCGCAGTCTGAACAATCGGCGCAGCGGTGTTCAAGACTGGACAACAAAGAAAGGCAACACACTCCCCCGCAGTCTGAACAATCGGCGCAGCGGTGTTCAAGACTGGACAACAAAGAAAGGCAACACACTCCCCCGCAGTCTGAACAATCGGCGCAGCGGTGTTCAAGACTGGACAACAAAGAAAGGCAACACACTCCCCCGCAGTCTGAACAATCGGCGCAGCGGTGTTCAAGACTGGACAACAAAGAAAGGCAACACACTCCCCCGCAGTCTGAACAATCGGCGCAGCGGTGTTCAAGACTGGACAACAAAGAAAGGCAACACACTCCCCCGCAGTCTGAACAATCGGCGCAGCGGTGTTCAAGACTGGACAACAAAGAAAGGCAACACACTCCCCCGCAGTCTGAACAATCGGCGCAGCGGTGTTCAAGACTGGACAACAAAGAAAGGCAACACACTCCCCCGCAGTCTGAACAATCGGCGCAGCGGTGTTCAAGACTGGACAACAAAGAAAGGCAACACACTCCCCCGCAGTCTGAACAATCGGCGCAGCGGTGTTCAAGACTGGACAACAAAGAAAGGCAACACACTCCCCCGCAGTCTGAACAATCGGCGCAGCGGTGTTCAAGACTGGACAACAAAGAAAGGCAACACACTCCCCCGCAGTCTGAACAATCGGCGCAGCGGTGTTCAAGACTGGACAACAAAGAAAGGCAACACACTCCCCCGCAGTCTGAACAATCGGCGCAGCGGTGTTCAAGACTGGACAACAAAGAAAGGCAACACACTCCCCCGCAGTCTGAACAATCGGCGCAGCGGTGTTCAAGACTGGACAACAAAGAAAGGCAACACACTCCCTGGAGGCGGTGAGAACAATATCATCAACATAGAGCAGCAGATAAGCAATCTCATCACCATGTCGATAGACAAACAGAGAAGTGTCGGACTTGGCCTCCGTGAACCCCAACGTCACCAAGAATGTGGCAAAGCGAGAGTACCAAGCCCGAGGAGCCTGCTTCAGACCATAGAGAGACTTGTTGAGCCGACAGACTAGATCCGGACGACTGGAGTCCACAAACCCTGCTGGCTGGCTACAATAGACAGTCTCTGACAGAGTGCCATGGAGGAAGGCATTCTTGACATCAAGCTGGTGCACAGGCCATGATCGAGCGAGAGCAATAGAGAGCGATGTGCGCACTGTAGCAGGCTTCACAACTGGACTGAATGTCTCATCATAATCAACTCCAGGTCACTGAGTGAAACCCCGATCAACTGGTAAAGCAGCAATAGACTCATCCTTATTCTGTCCCAACAGAGCAGAGGAAGGGTACATGTTAGTACCCATTCCTAAGCGACGTCCTGTTTCCTTCCCAATTGCTAGCTGATCACCTGGAAATAAGAACATAAGTCAGATCCACATCAGATGGACGGACAGAATTAGGAGAAAAGGTTTAATATAGATCCAATGAAACATTCAGTAATATGGTTCATTTCAGCGTTCCAACTTCCTATTCACAGAGACCACAAATATTATAAGCATAGTGTTAGCTTATAAGCCCATTATTCACGCACTTAGGAAAATTATTCAGTGGCAAGCCTCTTTGGTGGAATTGTGAAAACCTCTCCCAAAAACACACCTAGGAGTTTTAAAAATCACGCATGCATCAGATCAAAAAAAAATCCGCATGCTTAGGTTTTTTATTTGATGTCTTTTCTGCCAACTCCCTTGCAACCTGAAAGAAAAAATAATAATTTGTTGCAATAATGTAATTGTCAATTAACAAATATAGGTGTAAAATAAGGGAAGAATTACCTTTAACTCATCAGGAATACTCCATTCTGACTGTTCAATCATTGAAGGTTCTATTTCAACAAAAAGACAAGGCAATCAGAATGGAGTATTCCTGATGAGTTAAAGGTAATTCTTCCCTTATTTTACACCTATATTTGTTAATTGACAATTATATTATTGCAACAAATTATTATTTTTTCTTTCAGGTTGCAAGGGAGTTGGCAGAAAAGACATCAAATAAAAAACCTAATCAACAAACAGGCACAACTGCTGGTGCTCTTGTTGGATCTGCTGCCTCCAAACCTTCTACTATGCCAGCTAATCAGACTTCATCTGCAGCTGGTACAGTTGCTTCCAGCTCGCATGATGCATCGGCAAACTCTGTTCCTCCTGGTGCTGGCCCATCACACAATGGGGACAACACTTTCAGTTCTTCAATTGTTGGCATGCAAAATGGTGGTACAAGTACTGCTGTTGTTTCTGTTACAACAAGCACAAAAGTTCCATTAGTCGCAACAGACTCCGGGACCAGAAGGTTTTCACAAATACTTACCATTTCCATCTTGTTACTTATGCTACCTGACACTGTTCAAATGCCTTCTAATATTCTGTATTTGTTGAACATTGCAGATGCAATAAAGAAAATTCATCTGTAACCACTGCTGCTTACACAGATGGCACATACACTGAAGATTTGGAGGTATGGTTTCTTTACATGTACTATTTTATTTCATAAAATTCCGAGCGCTTCATAAATCGTAATTGAGGTATTTATAATCCTTTACTCAATGTTGGCCAAGTAAATTGCTAGAGAGGAATAATTGCTGTGTATTCCTCCAACCCTAGAAGGGTGGGTTATATGGTGATGTACATGGGCCTCAATGGGCCTAGTATACAACATACTCTAACAGATTTGCATGTTTCTAACAAAAGAAAAGATATCTCAGCTTATGAGATCCTTCAGTCCCCGTCCCTGGCCACAGCATTGTTGATCAGTATTGGTGTTTATACATGCCAGCCACCTAAGTTGTTCTTTAGCTTCTTAAGTGCTATGTAAATTCGCAGGAGTTGCTGACCTCCCCAATAATGCACTATATTGGTAACTCATCTGCAATTTGGAGGCTGCACGTAACAGATGCCATTGCTTGATTATCTGTGCAATTTTTCTTCAGTGGTACCTGCAACTCTGTACATAGGTCACTGGCCCACTGTCAAGCACTAGATACACAATATGCCTCTATTTCCTCACCGAAGATCACAGAGATTTCAGCCCTAAAAAAAAACTTTGGAAATATCAAGCCAGTGTGAAACTGCAAAATATATTCTTAATTTTAATTAATAAAGAGGGCGTCGGGTAGCCAAATCCTTCACAGTAAGACCAGAAGTGTCAAATTCGATAGAACAAGAGTTGTCAGCAGTGAATTGGCGAATGGAAAGAAGATTATGAATCATTTGAGGGGCAACAAGAACACTGGAAAGGAGAAAAGGACCAGAAGAAGAAGAGCCATCACCGACCATGATAGAAGTGGGATAGGAGGGATGGGGGGATGAATCGAAGAAATTATACCAGCATCAGGAGTGGTGTGGAAAGACGCTCCTGAGTCGGCGACCCACTCAGGACCGACAGGAGGGGTCAAACCCATGGTGCTGAAGGTCTGAGCCAAGGACGCCTGATCCCACCCCGGCCAGGTCTGAGGCTGCGGCCCAAGCAGTGACGGACCGGCGAGCATGGTCGGCGGCGGACGTGGTCCTCCCCCCTGCCCCTGGAAAGGCCACATCGAGATACGCCCTGACCATGGGTTGGCGAAGGATGGCCAGGGCGCACCTCCAGGACCAGGGGCAGAGGCAGGAGAAGCTGGAGCTGCCGATGAGGGAGTGGGCTGCCCACGACGACCCCCACCGGAGCCACCACCCCCACCGGAGCCACCACCGCGGCTGCGGTCACGCCGACGACCACCACCACGGCTCCCGCCACCTCGGCCCCCTCCACCTCCGCTCGGCCCGGAGGCAGGGGAACCAAGAGAGCTGGACGGAGAGGCAGGAGGTGGTGGTGTAGCCACCAGCGCCTTGGTGGTCGAGGAGATGGACGAAGGTGGGGGGGCAGTCGACGTGTGGCCCCGAGTGATCTCCTCAAGGACGAGGTCATCCCAGACCTGCTGGAAGGAGGGGAACGGCTTCTGGCGACGGATCCATGTGCGGAGGTGCTCAAAGGAACTGTTGAGCCCCCTCAGCACATTGAGCACCAGGATGTTGTCCTCCAACGGGAACCCAAGGTCCCGAAGGCCATCAGCCTTGGTCTTCATCTGCCGGCAGTACTCGCTCACAGACAGGTCCCCCTGCTCGAAGGTGCGAAAGGACGCGTCGAGCTGGAGGGCCCGAGCCTCGGCATTGCCGAGGAACTGCCCCTCGAGGGCCAGCCACGCCTGGCGGATTCTTAATTTTAATTAATAAAGAGGGCGTCGGGTAGCCAAATCCTTCACAGTAAGACCAGAAGTGTCAAATTCGATAGAACAAGAGTTGTCAGCAGTGAATTGGCGAATGGAAAGAAGATTATGAATCATTTGAGGGGCAACAAGAACACTGGAAAGGCGAAAAGGACCAGAAGAAGAACCCACGGAGGTGACAGGAAGACAAGAGTCATCACCGACCATGATAGAAGTGGGATAGGAGGGATGGGGGGGATGAATCGAAGAAATTATACCAGCATCCGGAGTGGTGTGGTAAGAAGCTCCCGAGTCAGGTCAAACCCATGGTGCTGAAGGTCTGAGCCAAGGACGCCTGATCCCACCCCGGCCAGGTCTGAGGCTGCGGCCCAAGCAGTGACGGACCGGCGAGCATGGGCGGCGGCGGACGTGGTCCTCCCCCCTGCCCCTGGAAAGGCCACATCGAGATACGCCCCGACCATGGGTTGGCGAAGGATGGCCAGGGCGCACCTCCAGGACCAGGGGCAGAGGCTGGAGCTCCAGGACCAGGGGCAGAGGCTGGAGCTGTCGGTGAGGGAGTGGGCTGCCCACGACGACCCCCACCGGAGCCACCACCCCCACCGGAGCCACCACCCCGGCCGCGGTCACGCCGACGACCACCGCCACGGCCTCCTCCACCTCGGCCCCCCCACCTCCGCTCGGCCCGGAGGCAGGGGAACCAAGAGAGCTCGACGGAGAGGCAGGAGGCGGTGGTGTAGCCACCAGCGCCTTGGTGGTCGAGGAGGTGGTCGAAGGCGGGGGGGCGGTGGACGCGTGGCCCCGAGTGATCTCCTCAAGGACGAGGTCATCCCAGACCTGCTGGAAGGAGGGGAACGGCTTCTGGCGACGGATCCATGTGCGGAGGTGCTCAAAGGAACTGTTGAGCCCCCTCAGCACATTGAGCACCAGGATGTTGTCCTCCAACGGGAACCCAAGGTCCCGAAGGCCATCAGCCTTGGTCTTCATCTGCCTGCAGTACTCACTCACAGACAGGTCCCCCTGCTCGAAGGTGCGAAAGGAAGCGTCGAGCTGGAGGGCTCGAGCCTCGGCATTGCCGAGGAACTGCCCCTCGAGGGCCAGCCACGCCTGGCAAGCCGTGCCGTCGTGGCGACGGACGAGGTCCTGAAGATCAAGGGATATGGTCCCGTTGATCCAGGACATGACGACGCTGTCCAGGCGGCGCCACGCCATGTCGCGTGCCGCGACAGACGTGTCGAGGAGGACATGGTCGTCGAGGACGTAGCGGCACAGGGTGATGAGGACCTGATCAAGCCAGCGGGCGTAGGAGGGAGACATCGGGTCGAGGACGACCGAGACGAGGTGCTTGATGTGGAGGACGCCGGAGGCCTGGCTGTGCAGCTGAGCGATCGAGGGATCGGTCAGAGCGAGCTGGGAGCTCGTGCACGGCGCCAGGCGAGTGGAGGAGGCGACCTGCTCGACGATGGGAGCTGGAGCGGCCGGTGGCGGGTGCTGGCCCATGGAGGCGAGCAGGAAGTGCTCGGCCTCGGCCACCTGGCGAGCGAGCGCGTCGGCCGCGGTCTGCTCCCTCTCCCAGGCGAGAGCAGCCTCGCGGGCACGCGACTGAGCGGCGGCGGCCTCCGTCTTGGCGGCGAGAAGAGCTGCGGCGAGGGTAGCGGCCGCCGGTGGAGTGCCAGGGAGAAGCGCCTGCTGCGGGTGGAACGTAGCAGTGATAGGCGCATCCGCCGGGGGCATCCCCAGACCGGTCCATGGGCCGGTGGAGGAGCCCGCGGCAACCCCCTTCCCCTTGCCCGCAGCAGCAATAGCAGCAGCAGCTGCTGCAGCGTCGAAGGTGGGAGGAGGAGGAGGAGGAGGGCCGCGCAGAGAATATTGCATTTGCTTTGCTAGAACCTGCTGTATTAAATGTGAAGTCATTTTGGCTCTTCTAACGGTCCTCTTTTCTTACTGCCTCGCAAACTTAAGGTGGTGATGGACAGAGGCTCCACTTGCTTGCTAGATACATGAGGGTAAACATTTAAGTTACTTTTTGGTGTTGTTCATACTTTCAATTTCAGCCATGTTTTAGGTTGTGAGATTTTCCTGTTCTTTTGACAGAATTACAATTACCTTTTCTTTTTTACATGTAGGATATCCATGGGCCAATTCTCGGTTGCCGGGCAGTGAAGTTTGTTGTAATCATTGTGTTTGTAGGATTGACATTTGCAAGCATCGTATGTTTTCTTCTGTTTCTGATAGAGGAATAATTGTTGTGTATTCCTCCAACCCTAGAAGGGTGGGTTATATGGTTGATGTACATGGGCCTCTACGGGCCTAGTATACATGGGCCCTATGGGCTATATACAACATACTCCAACAAAAACCATGACTAAAAAAGAAGGCCGAAGCAACAGGTCACTAGCCAAACTTGGTATAAAACATCAGGATGCCACTAACACTAATTTAGTGTCACTTATCAAGCATATACTAAGTGTACATAATTTTACAAGTTTTCTCCTACCCAGCTAGTGTCAGAGTGAGGAATAACCATCCACGCGTTTGGACATCAGAAACCTATGACATTACATGTATCCAAAAGGATTACCACCGGTGTGCAGCTTGCAGAGTCCTGTAAGGATGGCAACCCCTTTTCAAGCTGAAGTTAATATGTTTGGACAATTTCTCATGCATCGCACTATCACCTTATTTTTCATTTGCAGGATCAAGGTGGCTGAAGCCCTTGCGAGGTCATATATTCTGGGACCAGATGATGTATTTGGCAATTGGCACTGTAGCTAAAATTGTAGCTGCTTCTGCAAATCTCGGGATTGTGATATTTTAGATTTTGCTGACACTGTATCCAACTTCTTCTGTTTTCAACTCCTCATTCCAATTCACAAATTCTAACCCTCCAAACTGTACTTGCTTAATACCAACATGACTGCAGAAAATAAAACAGAAAATGGATGAGATTGTATTGTTCTACACAGGAATATGATAATAAATTGTTTATAACATGATCAAATACAGTAACCAGTGTCATCTTGGAAGACAGCCCCTCTAATTAATCAAAAATGGGTATTAAGAGGCAGTTGATATATTGTTTTTCAAGACTAACAACAATTTGTCAAGTCATGATGAGTAATAAGAAATGTGTTCCTCCCTAAAGGCATGCCAAATGCTTTCGGATAGGCCCACAAGGCCACAGGAACGACTTTGAAGCAAGGAATACATCCAACGCTCAATTAACATCAGCCTCTAAATCAGTAATTACTACTTCCCTTAGACAAAATGAAAAGTTCAGTTTGTTCCTACTCAAAAAAGAAGAAAAGTTCAACTATTTTCTCGACCAAAGAGAAGAAAAGTGTAAATGTTGTAGAGCACAGGGCACACAAACATGGCAGGTGGGCAGAACATCGATTCAACTTTCAGGGGTGCCAAACAGAAAACCAGAGGGAGATATAAATATACAAGAGCACCATATGTAAATACCAAAATATTGACTGTTAAAAGTCTGGTTCTTACTCTGAACTTATGGTTGTTAAGGCATTAAGCAGGATGTCCAATAGTAATGGTTCATGAATACCAATGTCCACCCTGTCCAAGTCAACAAGATGAAAGTAAAAGAGTCATGGGCGATATCAATGTGATTATAACTTGAAAGGATATACAGTGATACTTTCAGTCAGGAATAAATATTTGTTTGAAAGAAGCTAAAGAGGAAATATGGCGCATGAACTAAACATGCCTGAGCAAATATGGTATCTGGGTGTTTTGGTACATGGTGCAGAAAGGTACAATTGGAAAGGGTTACAGCTTTCTTGAAAGCCAAATTGCAACATACTATTCTTAAATGGCAGTCATTATTTTTCAGTTAATGTGGTCCAGAAGGCTTATTACACCACAAAATTCATAGATCACTTAAAAATGGTTTTGTCATGATTCAAGCCACATGGATAGAATTTATGTTGCGAGTTGTGTTTTTCTTTAGCCTGCTAATACAAACAGTTAATGTTTGTAATCCAGAATGATGTGAGAACGGATTATACTAATCAAGAATTATAGGACCAGGAAACAGATACAATACCCGTTTCGATAAGCTATGACTATTCACATGGCAACATAAAAAGGTTAAAGTCTACAGTTTGTAAAGGCTGCTTAGAGGAAAAATAGTACATACCATACTCGTGCTAGATTATCTTGAATCTCAAGATCACCAATGTTGTAAAAGGACGTTGGAGTGACGTTAGCTCCTTCCAGAGCATCATAAGTCGGCCTTTTGCAATCCAATGGCAACTGCGATAACTGTAAAATAAACATATTTTTGAAGTCCCTTTGCGCAAAGCATAGAAATTTTATCGAAGCATTTAAGCTTCCAAAATTTTGAAGAGAAGAATGGAAGTCAGCTCTTTTACATTCTTGCTAATGGCAGGATTATGATATCCTGAATTCCGTACTAGTATCATCCACTCCGTTTCCTTACTATATTTGAAGAACGTGACAAGAAAAAAGAAGGCTGCCCACAACAACATTGAAAAAGTGAAAGTACATATGGTGCTGCAGATTTACCTGCATATTCATAGAATTGCAGCCACCAAGGCGCCCAACTATATGCCAAGAACGAAGAGCCTGCAACCATGATAAAAAGGGAAGTTACAACATCCTGAGCAAACATGTGTATATATAGATGGTACCCTTTTTATAGTGTGACCAATACTTCCCTTTTGGAAACAAACAGAGAGCAAGAACTCACATCAGAAATTAAGGAAACATCTTTCGGCAACAGAGCATTGTAGAACTCGAACCATATATACGAATTGGACAAGTTGAACCTAGAACAGAAAACGACCATGAATCCAATTCCATTAAGCAATTAAGGAAGACCTCAAAATGGTTGTTAATTATCAAGTTTTGCTCCTATATTGATCATCATAAGGCACTTAGATTCAATTTTTTGAGATTTTACAAATAGTTGATCCAACAACACATATGTTTTGTGACGCGACAGTGACAATGTTGGCTTTCAACTCGGAAAGTGTTTCCATAAGATCACGATTTGCAGTTATAGACAATATATTGAAAAAAATAGCATGAAAAGTTCGATTTAGTAGGCCAAATCTGTAAACGAAGATTCGGAGACTAATCAGGTCGAACTGCACAGTATAAACGAACAATAGGCAGCGTCAGAGAAGCACGTTACTTGTTGAAGACGACCTTCATGGGGTTGGGCGAGCCGGTCTTGGCCTGCACGATCTTGTGGCGCTTCTTCCTTATCCTCTCCTCCATCTGCACAACGGCAAAATGCACAAAATTATCCAACCGAGAACCAGAAGGGGAAAGCAATTCATTCACCAGAGAATGAGAAGGAGAACGGAGAAGAGAAAGGCAGGTGACACCGACCCGGGTCTGGGCCTTCTTGGGGTCGTCGAAGTAGTCCCCCATAATGTCCCCTATCTCGGGGTCATGGTCGTAGTCCTCGTCCTCGCCGCTGCCGCCGCCGCCCTCCCAGCTCGGGAACCCTTCGTCCTGGAGCTCCGCTTCGTACTCGTCGTCGCCCTCCGCGGCGG
>OAMR01000535.1:507743-569619 GCA_900205405.1 Echinochloa crus-galli
TTCAGGAGTAAAGCTCATGTATATCCCTATATATATAGAAAAATCGAAAATGGGAGCACATCCCAAATATGTCTGGCGGCACCGGGCTAGTGGCGGAGGTAGGATGGAAATTAACCTATGACGAACCTCTTATCGAAACCTTGATAGCTCTAGTACTCAATGCCGGCCACCATCACACGTATAAGGAGGAGTCACAGGCAGTAGGTATGGCAGCCGCCATGGCTTACCATATTGGTGGCTCCGCCACTGGGCCGGACAGTGAGGCAGAGAGTATAAAAGACTAAGCACTCCGTATGTCATCTATGTTAGCTGTGCTTCAGAGATATCAACACACCAAAAAACATGTGTCTTCAATTCTTCATCATGCCGTCTCCCATCGTCCATCAGTGTTGCCAACTACCGCGTGCGACATATGATAGATAACAATCTGTCGCCCACGCATGCGCCATACGCCGACAGATGGGCTCCACCCGCGAATCGTTTCCTTCCTCGCCTTTCTTCCTCCCTCCGATCTTTTGCGCGCCGCCGGTTAGGTTGGGGTTAGGGTTTGAGATTGCCAGGGTTGGTTTCTTCGTCGAGGCCACATGTACAGAGGGAGGGCTTTGGGTGGAAGGTAGTGGGCGGTGAAACGGTGGGACCCCGCTGGCCGCAGGTGGTGGGAGATATTCGGTAGGCAGTGGAGGAGGCGGGGGTGTCGGCGAGCTCCACTAGGTCGGCGAGGCAAACGGGGTGTCTTGGCGAGCTAGGTAGGGACGAGTTGAGGCGGCGGATGCGGCGGCTCCGGCTGCCAGAGACAGTGAATGAGGGTGGTGTAGGGGCGAGCAAAGAAAAGGCAGCGAGATTCTATTGAGTTAGTGCGGCGGCAGGTGACGAGGCTGATTCGACGACAACAGCGACCGCCGGACACGAAGAAGGCCGCGGCGAGGAAGAACTGGGGCTGTACTACTCGTGGGCTGGTGTCACGCGCGTGTCACCTCACCCACTGCCGCGTGCCGGAAGTCATCGGCGTTGGAGCTCGTTGCTGCTCCGGTGCCGATCATGTCCGACCGATGATGAGGTGCCTAGCTATCAGAGGGTCCGGTGCCTTCGATCTCTTCCCATTCTCTCCCGGTGTCCGCCGATGACGGCGCTCCGGTTAGCCAACACACCGAGTTGGCCGGTCCGATCCGCCACGACGACGCGACCACTCGTCGTCGGCTTTAACCCTTTCCTACTTTTGGCCCAACACAGGCCACGCGGTCCGGCCCACCGAATCCAGCGCGACCTCTTTATCCAGCCCAGAAAAGGCGACCAAATCACGTCCCCAACCGTGACGGTGCGCCACCACTGACCACCCTCCGTCCCACGTCACGCCGCGGCCAGTCTGTCACGTGTCGGGGCACCACCCGCGCCCGCACGCCGTCGGATCTCCCACCACGCCCCCCTCCCACTCCTCCCCGCAGCGCGGCAGCGGTAGCAGCAGCGGCCATGGATCTGCTCCCGCCGCCGACGGACGCGCCGGCCGCCGGCGGCGCCGGCGCGGGGGGCTCGAGCCGGGGGCTGCGGCGCGGGGTCGGGTTCCGGTCGCTGAAGCTGGTCAGTGTCGCCATGGACGAGCCCCTGCCCGTCGACCCCGTCGGCGCCACCTACGGCCGCCTCGCCAACGGCCTCACCTACTACGTCCGCTCCAACCCCAAGCCGCGCATGCGCGCCGCGCTCTCGCTTGCCGTCAAGGTCGGGTCAGTGCTACTCACCTCCATGGCTTCATCACCCCCGAGTCGTTGCTTTGCTTCGCTTGGCTTATCCGCGCTCTCGTTTGCTGACGGCGATGATGTGCTTGGCGGTTGGCTGGTAGGTCGGTTGTGGAGGAGGAGGACGAGCGCGGGGTCGCGCACATCGTCGAGCACCTCGCCTTCAGCGCCACTTCCAAGTACACCAACCACGACATCGTCAAGTTCCTCGAGAGCATCGGGGCCGAGTTCGGCGCCTGCCAGAATGCGCTCACCTCATCCGATGAGACCATCTACGAGCTGCTAGTGCCCGTCGACAAGCCAGGCCTGCTCTCCCAGGCCATCTCTGTCCTCGCAGAGTTCAGCTCCGAGGTTAGTTTTGGGTTCTCGTTTCAGTCTCAGTCGCTCGCCAATGCAATGTCGTCTGACTATTCAGAGTTTGATGACTGCCTGATGCCTGGAAATTTAATGGTGTTTACAAGGTCCGGGTATCAGCAGAGGATCTGGAGAAAGAGAGGGGTGCTGTGCTGGAGGAGTACAGGGGTGGACGCAATGCTGCAGGGCGGATGCAGGACTCCCACTGGGCGCTGTTGTTTGAAGGTTCCAAGGTACTAGCCTCTCTCTTCTTGTAAACAGAAAATGCTGCGCTGTGATGACATCACTTGTTCCATCCAATACTTTTTGTGCACAATAGGTAAACTCAGTATTACTGAATGTGTTCACTTTCCCTAGCTCGGTTTTGTCTCGTTGGTTAAATTTAGATTGCCTTTTGTGTTGCTGTTTTTGGAGCCGCAAGTTCCTTAATGTATTTCTTGTTAATTTCCTCTGTACCAGTATGCAGAACGCTTGCCAATTGGTACTGAGAAGGTGATAAGAACTGTTCCACATGGAACTGTGAAGGGATTTTATCAGAAGTGGTACCATCTAAGCAATATGGCTGTATTTGCAGTGGGAGATTTCCCAGATACACAGGTTTGTATTTTGCAGATCTTGTTACACTCGCTGGAACTAATAGTATGTATCTGCAATGATGTTTACCCATATTTATATTATATTTCATGACTTAATTGCAGGCTGTTGTTGAGTTGATAAAGGAGCATTTTGAGCAAAAAGCCCCAGCTCCCCTCCCTCCACCAGTTATACCAGAATTTCATGTTCCATCGCATGAGGAACCTCGCTTCTCATGCTTTGTGGAATCCGAAGCTGCAGGGGTTGGTATTTTATAGTCTTTTAAACTGATTTGATATCTTTTAAGAGAAATGACAATAATAATGTACCTTTTATTTTGCTTGTAACAAAAACAGTCAGCTGTTGTCATCAGCTGCAAGATGCCTGCTGGTGGAATTAAAACAGTAAAGGATTACAAGGATTCACTGGCTGAGTCCATGTTTCATTGTGCACTAAACCAGAGGCTCTTCAAAATATCTCGTAGAAAGGACCCTCCATACTTCTCTTGCTCCTCAGCTGCAGATTATCTTGTCCGTCCTGTAAAGGCTTATATTATGACATCCAGTTGTCGTGAAAGGGGAACAGTTGAAGCTCTTGAGTCCATGCTTTTTGAGGTAATATTTGAGCTTTGATCTCTGAAAGAATAAGATAGTCTAGTGTTCTAACATCGTGCCCCAAAGATTATGGATAAATATTAAATGTAAATGCCCCGAAGTTGAAAATCGAGAGAAAATTGATTCTTAAAGCTTTAGAAGTTTTAAAAAGAAGGACCAACTATAGGGGATCGAATGTTTGATAGCCATGCTGAATCTTAACGTTTCATATTAATCACTTTTGTGAGATACAGGAGATGCAAATACCAAGTCAAAATGGGTAATGTTCCTTATGGGCAGTGTTCATTCCTGTTAAAACCTTCCTATGTTGTAGTATAATAACAAATAATCTAGTGTGCCATGTCATCAAGGCATCAACTGATTAGACGCACAACTATTCCAGTCTTAGTTTGCATCAGTTTAGTGTGGCAGATGTTTGATAATTGGCATGCTAAAAATCATATTTAAATGTCTTATATCTAAATTTAAAGTTGTTATATGACTACCACTTTCTCCAATTTCGAGGTGGCATTTTGTTTCAAGAACATCTTCCTGACAGGATGTTTCCTTAGGTTGCTAGGGTACGGCTCCATGGATTTTCTGACCGTGAGATATCCATTGTGCGCGCCTTAATGATGTCAGAGATGGAGTCTGCATATTTGGAGCGTGATCAAATGCAGTCAACCAGTTTACGGGATGAGTTCTTGCAGGTTCTTGAAATCTTATAGCTATTTGACACCACTAAAATTTATTTCATTTGCATGCCAGTTGCTCTTCAGTTCTTACTTCATGGTGCAAATCATAATATGTACCAACTCCTGAATCTCTATTTTCATATGACTTTACTTCGAAGTCTTCAATAATATTGGGCTAGTACTAAGTCCACATGTCTGTCTACTAATTAAATGAAATTTCATGATCTCCATCTACATGCTACAGCTTCTAAGCACATTAATATCATTTGTATTTTTGTTGCAGCATTTTCTTCGTGAGGAACCCGTTGTTGGGATTGAGTATGAAGCACAGTTACAGAAGACTCTTCTTCCCCGTAAGTACGCTTCTGTGTTACTTAGTTTAAGAGCGTACGTGTTAAATTATTTTCTCTTTCACCTGCTCCCTCATAACACTTTATAACTATTTATTTAATTGCTTATTAATCTACATACATAACTCGTGTCACCAAAGTTATTCAATCTTCTTTATATTTATCTATGTTTACTTTCGACCAGATATTTCTTCTGCGGAAGTGGCAAAATTTGCAGAAAATTTTTCAACAGTCACCAGCTGTGTTATCAAGATAGTTGAACCTCATGCTCACGCTTCTTTGGAGGATCTGAAAGCAGTTGTACTGAAAGTCAACAGTATGGAAGAAGAAAAATCTGTCCCTCCATGGGATGAAGAGCAAATTCCAGAAGAAATAGTTGCGGAAGCTCCAGAGCCAGGGTATTCTTAGATTTTTCATGTCAGCAGTTTTCTTCATTATCTAACTCGACCATCTTCTCATTCTTAAAAAATCTTAATTAGTTGTGTTGAAATCATTCTCTCATTTTAGTATATGACTGATGCCTGCTATTGCACTTATCAAATTCGTTGCAGGAGTATAATTGATAAGGTGGAGCACCCAGGGATAGGTGCCACTGAGATGATACTTTCAAATGGCATGCGGATTTGTTACAAGTATACTGATTTTCTTGATGATCAGGTTAGTGGTATCTGTCAATTTTTGCCCCCTTGCAGTCTGTTAATCTTTATTCTTTGGAATACTTGGTCAATCTATGGACACATAGAATACATTTTCTTCAACATTACCATGAATGTCAACTGCAACCCACACTCAATATCTATGCTAGGTTTTGGTACATACCTACTGTAATTTGCCACAGGAATAGATCAGTTATTCTAGGATTCTTTGGAATATAACTACATTCATAGTCTTGGAATGATCTAAAGTTATGATCAAATTTTGTCAACATGAGTCCATTTACAAGCCGATCAGGGTTGTTTTACACTGTCACACTGAAATAGATTCCTTGATAGTTTGCCATGAGATGTATAGTTTCCCATAATTTCTTTATGACGGGGGAAGGGAAGTAATTTTATCTGCCCTGAGAACACCTTGCACGTTTGTTTGTACTTCGGATTATCATAATCACATGAATCTCTTGTATGTGCGCATTTAATAATTGCTTCATAAGAACAAACTTTGCATATCGATAAAAGCAAGCTATGGAATTTTTTTTAGAGGCATTACTTATTCCTTGAAGCCCTAGAGGCACTTTCTTCGCCATTGTGCTGGTGGAAGAAAATAATAAATAAGTGATATGTAGATAGATGGAATAAAGAAAGCATTTGCAATATTCAATATAGACTGGAAGGAAATAGTTTAGTAAATAGTTATCCAATTACCCCGTGAACTCATTTTTCTTTACCTAGTTCGCTATCCTTTAGTTATGGGAAATTCCATCTGTACTGTGATTTTAACTCTTTTGGTCTGTATTTTCTGGTCTATTTTGAAAGAGCTTCTATGTTTCAAGAAATTAATGTGCCTATTGTATTGCATGCAACTTTTGAATCATCCTTGAATATTTTATATGTCGTCCCAACACATGTTATCGTTATATTAATTTCCCGGTTCATTTTCCACGGTTTATATGTCATCCCAACACATGTTATCGTTATATTAATTTCCCGGTTAATTTTCCACGGTGCATTATCATTTCTTCCACGGTGCATTATCATTTCCTTAGAGAGGTACATTTACAATTTTGCTTCTGTTGTGTTGTTGATACGTTTCAAGTCTTTATATGCTTATCATTATTTATTTTCAGGTTGTTCTTACTGGATTTGCCTATGGTGGTCTGTCAGAATTATCTGAAGCTGATTATACTTCATGCTCAATGGGTTCAACCATAGCAGGAGAAATTGGGACTTTTGGCTACAGGCCTTCTGTCTTGATGGACATGCTTGCTGGCAAGAGAGCTGAAGTTGGTACAAAAGTGGGGGCCTACATGAGAACATTTTCAGGCGATTGCTCACCTTCAGACCTTGAGACGGGTTTGCAGGTTTGCTTCTGTTTCAAGCATTCTTAGATGCATGCACAATTCAACACAGAGAAATACAGTTCACCTATAGCAATTACATCGCTCGTTTTTTGTTTTCTTCAAAATGTGGACCTATGGTTATTTTGACTGGGTACAGCTTGTTTATCAACTATTTACAACAAATGTGGAGCCAAGAGAGGAAGAAGTAAAAATAGTGATGCAAATGGCAGAGGAAGCAATCTACGCTCAAGAGCGGGATCCGTACACCGCATTTGCAAATCGTGTTCGGGAAATAAATTACGGGAACTCATACTTTTTTAAGGTACTTAACTGGGTGAACATTAATCAGTTTCAATGTTTCATATCCTGGAAATTTACTCAAGTTCTGTAATGCAGCCAATTAGAATTAGTGACTTGAAGAAGGTGGATCCAATCAGAGCATGTGAATATTTCAACAATTGTTTCAAGGATCCATCAGCTTTTACGGTTGTAATAGTTGGAAAAATAGACCCAGCCATCTCACTTCCACTGATTTTGCAGTATTTGGTATGACCTGTTCCTCTTTCTTATTGTTCTGAAGCAATGAACAGTACTTAAGCTGAACATTCTGTAGGGTGGGATACCTAGGGTGAAGGATGCTGCTCAACCACTTAGTCGTGATGATCTAAGAGGATTGCCGTTCACATTTCCAGCAACCATCATTAGGTATGCTGATATTCTGTTTTGCATTGATATGCTTTGGAATATTTGTCTGTTTTGTGCCAGGCGTCCACATGCAGTGCTAAGCATGCTATCTCTTTCTTTTCTCTGAACTATGGATTTTGATTACTGATATTCTTACTCTGATTTTGCACCTTATTTTCAGAGAAGTTGTCCGCAGCCCTATGGTTGAAGCACAGTGCTTCGTGCAACTAGCATTTCCTGTTGTTCTAAAGAACACAATGATGGTGAGTGGCAACTGGAACAGTGTCGTTGTTGCAGTTAATAATGAAGTGTTGTATCTCCGTCTTAACATGTATTCTTCTGTATGTGTAGACAGAAGATATTCACTATGTTGGGTTTCTTAGTAAACTTCTGGAAACAAGAATCATGCAAGTACTTCGCTTCAAATATGGGCAGGTTAGGAGTCTCTTTTATATGCAAATCTAGATTGGGCATTCCTTAAACTAGGGAATCTGTGTTTTCTTAACATATCCTTATGTTCTGCAGATCTACTCAGTTAATGTATCTGTTTTCTTGGGTGGCAACAAACCCTCAAGAACTGGAGATGTTCGTGGAGACATAAGTGTGAATTTCTCATGTGATCCAGACATATCATCTAAACTAGTATGCAACACAACAAATGACCTTTCTGAAAAGCATATGTCCAATTCATTTTCATAGAAAACTGAGGATTTTACCAACTCAATTTCTTCAGGTTGATTTTGTTCTGGAGGAGATATCATACCTACAGGCTGAAGGTCCTTCTGAAGAAGATGTATTGACCATCCTCGAAATTGAACAAAGAGCTCATGAAAATGGATTACAGGTTTGGTGGAATCTGCGACGGTCAAATTAATGCTGATGCACATAGGTAGTTATTACTGTAGGTACAGCTCTTCACATCTTTTGTAAATTGCAGGAGAATTATTTCTGGTTGGATCGGATTCTGCGGAGCTATCAATCAAGGCTTTTTTCTGGGGATATCGGATCTACCTTTGCGGTAATACTGAGTTTTTTTTTTTGTGTGGTTCAATGCTCTAGCATGCGTTTATTCAGTTTCTTGCTGCTCAGTGCGACACAGCAAAATGTTGATCAGCATATCCATATGCTTGTAGCTTTTGAGCTGCATTACAAGCAATGCTGTTGACTGTTATACATGCTTGGCAGTCTATTTTTTGTTTTACTGTGAATTTCATATTTGTAGTGTTGCTCTTTTGTTTCTTTCTTTGTGCAGTTCCAAGAGGAAGGACGTATGAAGGTTAGGGAGGCTTTGACACCGCAGACAATGCAATCAGCCTTGCAAAGAGTTATACCTTTCCCTTGCAGAAATCAATACACTGTGGTTATTCTTATGCCAAAGTCATCCTGTTGGGCATCAGTGAAGTCAATGCTTAGCTGGAGTTCTAATGGGGTTAGCAGAGATGCTAAGGTTTGAATCGAACTTTTTGTTTATTTCCAACATCTTGTTTCTTTTTCGGCCTATGCTGAAGAAATCAGCATCCTGAGCCTGAGACTCACTTCATTGCAGATTCTTGCTGGCATGGCTGGCGCACTGGTGTTGGCTGTTAGTTTGTGGAGATACTCTCGTAGCGCGCTAAAATCATAGTGCCTGATAAGACTGACCCTTTTTTTTTGAGACAGTCAGATCCGAAAATGCATTGACAATCAGCATAGGAACTGATGATATACGAACCTGTCAAGCCGGTCTTTGTTTCTACCTGAGCGCACCTAGTAACAGAAGAGCTATACTAGGACCAAATTTTTAGCTAACAGATTCGTTGCCGCATGCGTGCGTCTATAAGCCTGTAACCACATTCGTTGTACCGCCGCATGTGCGCTCCGTAATAGTCCTTGTGGTGTACTCCCTTCGTTTCAAAATATAGGTCGTTTGACTTTTTTCACAAGTTTGACTCTCTCGTTTTATTCAAAATTTTATGTAAATTATTATATTTTTTGTGGTGGCTTATTTTATTGATATAAAATCTTCAAAATGACTTAAATTTGACTATATTTTTTAATTTTTTTAAATAAGACGAGCGATCAAACTTGTAAAAAAAGTCAAACGACTTTAAAACGGAGGGAGTATAATATTGGCTCTCCTCCCATTTGATTTCCATAGACAGGACTGAAGTAGCGGGCAGCTATGCTAGAGTGCTGGAAACCTGACATTGTAGCAGTAGAGTGCACACTGGTCCCATTTTTACCTGTACCTATACGCGTTTCTGACGACTCGGAATGTTAAATACGAGTAGAATGAACGGGAAATATGGGGTCTTTCTCTTATGCCCCAAAATGTCAAGAAATTGGGCGGCTAAATCTGACGGATCTAATGTTGGGAAGGCAAACACAAACACGTGTCTTGGTTTTCCATGTGCATTGCTTGAGCCGAAACGCAATCATCCAAGTGAATGATAAATACTGTGTGACTATCTGACACGTGGGAACAGCAGGTGCCTCAACGTACAAGTTTCGGATAAAGGAGCAGGAGTGGAATTGACAAAGCGGGGCGTGTCTGGCCCGCGATCTGCACCGACCAGGCCACCAAAGCCCAGTGATTTGGCGCCCCCCAGGCCCGGCCGGCCCCACGGCACGCCGGAGTACGGAGATGGGGCGAGAGAGAGGTTGAAGGAGAATCCCTCTAGACTCCTCTCCAGGCCCCCACACCACGACGCCAAAAGCAGCGGAGGCAGGCAAGCGATTCCCCGCTATATACCCGCCCACCAGACTGAGCACGGAGGGCGACAAGGCGAGAGCAAATCGAAGCAGGGCACGGCTGCTGGCCGCCGCGTTCGGAGAGGACGAGCGCGAGCGAGCGAGCGAGGGCGAGAGGGATGGCGTGCCTGCACGATCACAGCTGCGAGGATCACAACTGCGCCGCCGACTGGTCGCTCTACAACCACGTCGACGTCCCCAAGGTCCTGCAATCCCCTCCCCTTTTCCCCTTCTCCTGCCCCCCGCCACCGCCTCTCGTCGGTTGCCAGATTGGTTCGCTGCCCCGCTGCCTTGCAATTTATCTCACAAAAAATACAACTTTGACCTACCTATCACAAAAGACAAGGGTCTCCGGAAGTTTCTCATACAAAAGACAAGCCAATGCGTAGATATTTCTCACAAAAGACAAGGGGTATTTTTGTAATTTTACATCTAGCATTAATTTGCGTGTCCGGTCATAGAATTGCATATATTTTATTATCGGATAATCCATATCCGCCGGATTTCACTAAAACCATATCCTACTCCGCATCCACACACAATCGGATTCGGATTATCCATATCCACGCGGATATCCAAAACTCTTCTCCATATCTTTAAAATTCGGATTCGGATCGGATCGGACGCGGAAATTATCCACACCACTTTCATCCCTACTTGCGCCTTTGTTTTTTGATGACGAACTCGTACGGCGTATCGGATTGTGCGGCAGTTCAGTTGAATCCAGTTGGACTCCTAATCGGGATTTAGGGCAGCGGCTAACCCCTTCTCGCCCGCGCAGGTGGTGGCTCTGAACGAATCTGTGCCCGGGAGCGTCAAGTCGGTCTTCAAGCCCTGGGAACAACGCCTCGACACGTCGGGGGTATGTATCGGCCGCTCCCTGCCCTTTGCTGCCTTGATTCTTAAACGAACGTAGGGTTTACCTGTTCAGTTAAGAGATGCAGAATGTGGTGACACAAATTTGTTACCTAGTTCAGTAACCACTAAGAACAATTGTGCTTGTCTTATGATCGTAGTTGAATGTGACCGGTTGGATTTTGCTGGGTAGCCTGTCAAGTAAACCTGCCTTGGTCTTTTCTCTTTTGTCGAGAATGCATCTTGTTGTGATCTAAAATATCCTGAAAGAAGAGATGTCTTATGAATTCTAGTCACCTGTGAAATATTGCTTGGATTTAAGGATTCTATAGATTAGCTGTCAGTGCCACAAGTCTTCTCTGTTCCTCTTCGTTTTTTTTTAAATTACATTTTTAGGAATTTAGTTGTTAGCTTTTAGACTTGTTTCCATGACAGCTTTTACATCTTTCAACTTATAAACACACTCATGGTTCGGTAACTATTTATGTCCATTTGTATACAAGGGTTACCATATTCTTTTTTATGAAAAAATTAAAGTTGTGTAAATCTCTAACATGAAACAATAAGAGGACTAGGCTCAGTGTGCCTGAAATGTTTTCAAATGTATGTTCTTCATTGAATGGTATAGAAAGTTACCATTCTTCTGGTCCAGATCTTATATATTAATAACGGTGGTTGAGTGATCTTGATTTACTCATTGAAGCAACATGGCAGCATGACATAAATGTCCATGATGTTATCTACATCTTTTTTATTCATAGTTAGTGATTTTTCAGCACAGATCCCATTTCTTGAAGTCCTCATATCTATAACTTGGGTTCTCATTAGCATCCTTGCTGCACCAGGGTTTTCTGGAGAGTAATGAGGGTGACCCTGAGCTACTTGTTTTCATCCCGTAAGTGATGTTTCAGTCTACGGAATATGTGGTGTTCCAGGAACAAGAATATGCATTAGATGGGTTTGTTTTTTGTTGTGCTAGTGCTTGTAGGTATTGTACTTGTTCATATATGTTCTGCTTTCTCGCCCCATTGCAATCTTTTAGTGGGTTAATAACCTACTGACCTAGTAATATTTTATTGGAGTGATGTTTTTGAAACAGTCTGCACTTTATAGCCTTTGAATTATGTTCTTTTTTTAACACCTTTGCATCAGTTGTGTGAAATAGCCAGAGAAAATGAGAATGTTTTTTGGTGGGCAGATGCTGATTGCGAGTCTACTTAAAGTACTAAGGAATATGTTAAAATTTCTATAACATACTCTTGTAAAACTCACTTCTTCAGTCTGCATAATCGCACTGCATTCATAACATAAATGCATTTCTGTTTGTTGATGTTACCTTTTAAGTGGAATACATCTTTCTCTTATTTTTCAGAGTTAAGAAATATTTTCCCTGTTTTTTGGTTTACAATGCTCACCTAAAAATTGTTAAACCTGTGTTCCTGTTGGTTTCAGGTTCACATCGGATGTTAAGATCAAGAGCATTTCTGTTGTTGGTGGTGCTGATGGAACAAGCCCTTCAAGAATGAGAGCGTTAGTTTTAGAGCTCTAGCTCTTCCTTTCCTTCTCTTTATCATGGCATGAAATTTATCAAGAGTACCTTCACATGTTACAGGTTTATCAATAGAGAAGGCATTGACTTTTCTGATGCTCAAAACATGCAGCCTGTGCAGGTGTGTATTAAATTTCTTCCTTTTGTATCCATGCCATTAGTGGAAACTCCAGTTTCAGTGATGTACATTTTCTGCTAGGAATGGGAGTTAGCAGAGAACCTGCAAGGAGCTCTTGAGTACCAAACAAGGTATGTTCTGTAATTGCTTGTTCTCCTGGTACCCTTTGGTGTTGCTAACAGAAATAAATTGTCACTTGAACTATTTTCTTAGAGCTTCCACCCTGAAGATATGTTTGGTTAGGTAAACACTCATTAGGTTCATAAACTGATGCTGTGCAAATCAGAAGATATTTTGCATGTAGGTACTGGAGTCTAAACACCGGGCTGCTTTTGTTTTATCTGTGTCTACTGAATGGCTTATAATTAATATGCTTTTGTTTTTCAGTCCTTCACTCCCGGTGACTTAGATCTTTCTTACCTTTACCCCCTGTGACTTTTTGTTTCTCAGATATTCAAGGTTCCAAGGTGTGGCAAACCTAACTCTGCATTTTTCTGACAACTTTGGTGGTGATACAACTAAGATTTATTACATTGGGCTACGTGGTGAAGCCACTCAGGTACTGAAAGTCTTACTTGTTTCCCTACTTATTTTGTCAACAAAGATAGCTGAATGTCACACTGATGATTGATTGCTACATACTGCCTATCAGAACAAAAGAGACGTTGTGGCGACAATTGTGTATGAAGTCATGCCCAATCCTTCGGATCACAAGTAAGTTTTGTTAATATTTGTGCTATTGCTGTTTCGCGTTTCACATCAAGTATACATGTGTTGATTGATTGCTGTATCCCTTCAACAGTTCCACTAGAATCCTTGTGGTCATCATCTCTTTGCTCCCTTGCCCCCTATAGCGTTACTAAATGTGGAAGTAGTAGTGATTTTGCTAAGGTGCCTCCGAATATGATGATAAGATACATAGGTACCTAAGATTATTCCAGCCTTCCAGCAGGCTGAAAACCATATGCTACTGCTAGGACACTTCCTAGCATGATAGGTGGTGCTGGTGGTTCATTTATATGACCCCCCTAATTTGCATATTGCTTGGCCAAGCTGTGTTATTTGACTGACTACTCTAATGGTTGCCGAGTGCTAGCACAAAATGAAAATAATTATGGAGTGCTTCACTCACTGTTAGCTCATGGCTTTAGCATGTCTTACAATCAACTGAGGGCCATTCTCTATGATATTGTTTCTTTTTCCTGTGTAGAACAAAATCTGAGACTGGAGGAGGTTTCTCGCATGTTGAGTAGGCAAGAGGCATCATGCCAGGTGAGGCATATCATATCTACAGTTCTCAAACACACAAATGGAACTTCTACAGTTCCTGTTGGGCCGAGACCAATTACATTTTGTTTTCAGCTTCTTTTTTTCCTAATTGTTTGGTATTCTTCATCGGCAGGAGAAGCTGGGCACTGCTGCGTCTGGAGGCAAATGCGAACCTCACTTCTATCAATAAGATAATCCAGCTAGTCTTGTAGCTTGACTTCTTTTTAGTATACAGAACCATGTACCTGTGGACGCTGTTACTTTCGGGAGAACTCTGTACATTTGGACGCTGTAACTTGTTGCTAATGCTGTCACCAGAGTTGGTCACTTGCTAGTATGATTTGGTAATTTCTACCTTTCTCCTACTTCTGTTCCGTTTTGGTTTTGGTGCGGGGTGTGGTTGACAAATCTCCAGTATGATCATGCTTTCTTTTGGGGTTGGACGGTTGGTATTATAAAATGCAAATACAGGCGCGAAGGCAATTGCGGAGCAGCAGATCGTTAGCGTACGAGGGCAGTCCCAATGATTTTCATAGTATTAAATAGAGCGGCATATAGGACTATTAGTTTATATGGCGCTATATTAAATAGGAGAGAGGAGGAAAAGAGAAGACATCGGGTCTTGCATGAGATCTAGTTTCTCCACGAGAACCTATGTACACACACTATCAAATTTGGGTTGGGAGATGGTATAATTTGGAATGGGAGATGGTAGTGTCTTCATTATAGATAAAAAATAAATACGATTGGTGGAGAGGAGGGATGATGAATTTATTGAAGACCTATACTACAAAATCATGGGTTGAAGAACTCAATGTCTAAAGTAATGTCTTGCTAACATAGCATTATGGATACTATCTATGGACATCATGGGTTGGGATTGCCCTGATCAATCATGTGGCGCCAATTGCGTTGTGCGTGGACGTTCACTTCACTAGCGCAACATGTGACCGGTGTGTGCAAGATTTGGCATTTGATACAATACAAAAAGGTACATTTGAATGCAGGAATACATCTTCCCTCGTCCTCCATAAAAAGGAGGAACCAGAAATTCCACCGCGAAACAATGTTTTGCAGCGGCAAATCGGAAACAAAGTTTTGTGGCGGCAAAGCAAGGGAGCATAGGCAAAGCTTCGCACCATTCAAGACACTACTACTCTCGCACCGTCCTATGCTGCCTCCCATCCCTCTATTTCATATACTTATGTTCCAAACAAGTTCTAAATAGATGAACGTGAAGTGTATCAAATCCAAAAAGAAAAGTTGTGCAATCTGAAATCTGCATCATGAACTGCTTGAAGCAGATATAGAAAATAATATTTTTATAATACTATAGGGAAAATGTTAAGTGCTACTATTTGTTAGGGAAATTATTAGTAGGTACACTATTTTTTAAGGAAAGTAGTAATTATAGTGCTAATAATTTTTTTAAAAAGCGGCCGTTATGCCTAAAGTAGGCCCATGAGGCCTAAAATCGGGCACACTCAAAGCGACCATAAAGGAGGCCCATGAGGCCCGAGACCTCATGAGAGAGGCTCTCTCTCCTCCGCTCACCGCCTCTTGCGCTGTTTTCCTCCGTTCCTCGGGAAGAGAGAGAGGCGAGACCGCGAGGCTCCAGCGCATCCAGTGCCGCGGCTTGGCATGGAGGGAGGCGAGTGCGCCCTGAGCGCCGCCGCGAGAGGCCTAAACTACGACGGCGATGACGTGGAGATGGCCGACGCGGACGCGGATGAGGCCCCCGCAGTTGAGGTCTCCGCCGGAGGAGGCGGCGGCGCGCAGGCGGAGAAAGGCGGACAAGAGGGAAAGAATAAGAGGAAGAAGAAGAACAGGGCGAAGAGGAAGAACAAGAGGCGAGACGGACCACCCACCAAAATCGGCGACATCAGTCGGTAAAAACCCTCGCCCTATTCACCTAGGGTTTTATGTTTCCCGATTCGTACGAATCTAGATGCAGTGGATACCAATTGATATTATGCTCTTCCCCAATCGGCAGTAATAAACCCGAACCTATAGCGCTTGATGAATTTTCTCCAGTGCATTTAACAAATTGGACATTTAGAGCCCAGAACTGTTAATGCATTTTAGATGAAATTTCTGTATGGAAAAAATAGGTTCAATCCCCCCAATGGTAGTTACGTACAATAACACTGCTCTTGTTGTTAACAGATGCTTTCCATGCTGGTAGAATTACATTTTGTAATCAGTGTTCATATTATCTTGTATCAGCGTTCGTATTACAATAACACTGCTCTTGTTTGAAGTAACTCTAGCTTTGGTGGGATGGTTGCTATACGTTGGTGTGCCTTATGTCCCAACATTTCTTTTGATCTGAGCATTCTTATTTAGAATTCAGCTTCTGAATCTGAATTGGCTTATTGGCAAACTGTATTGTTTAGCAAACAAGTTGTTTGATTCATGATTGGTTTTTCATGTTGTATCAGTATTCATCATTTGTCTTCCATTACCACTAATTCTTGCTAAGGAAACACTGATTTCCTTTGGCAACCAATATATGTTAGGCTGGCTAATTTGACAACTCTTTTTATCAATGCAGATTTGTTAATGAGACTTGCAAGCGCTTGAAGGAGAAGAAGACATTCCTTGTCTGGAACGCTGTTGGCTGCCTTGGTGTCACTGCTGTCAGTGATCTTGTCAGAGAGGTATGCAATGGTTATGTGGAACAATACTGCTAAAAGTTTATCTGATCAGTGATGAAGTTTATGAAAACAAAATTTAACTAACAGGTGGCTTCTTTCTTTTTTGCTAAAGAAGTACAAATGCCGCAGAATATTTGTATTTTAAGTTATTGTCCATCTTTTTTGTTGTGCCTGGTACTCAGTATAGTAAGTCGTCTTACTCTTCACTGGAGATCTGTTGCCCACTGCTCTTACAAGCATCACTGCCTCGGTTCTTTTTGCAGTTCCTTGGATTTGTTTGTTTTGTGTACTTGAGAGGTTTGGAGTTTTCGGAAGAATCTCTGAAAAAAATATTACCATCTACATACTTGATTTGGTGACAAATCAATTGCAGTTAAGTTTCTATTTCATAGCTAACTCCATGTTGTGAACTCCCTGGCATTAACATACACAGATATGCCATACTCTGTAATCCAAAGGTCATCAACGATCAATTCAAGGAGTTATGTGTATATCTATTGTTGTGCTAAAATTGGGTGTTTGGTTTTAGATGGATAATTTGTTATACTTGGATGTTTATTGCTCCGTACTTGTTATCCTAAATATATTTGATTTCAGGTGGAGGCTATTCAGAAGTGTGGTGGCCAGACTATTGCTGATGGAAGCCGTTTCCGCACTGGTGGTGGAATTCTCTGGAACATCTTAAAGTCGCGGGAACCCAAGGCTTACAAGGAAATAATGGCAAAGGGGAATGAACTTGAGGTACACTTTTATACCATTATTTTTTTGAACTTAATCTTTTATACCATTATAACTGATTAGTTTTACGTATAGATTCTTACTGCAATAATTAACATAACAGCCACAAAACCTTTTAATCCCAAACAAACCCCCCAACACACACACAAAAGAAACCCCAAAAAACATTCTGGACTCGAAGGCAAGTGATTCATGTTTTTTGTTTCACAACTTCCTACCTTTTCAAAACGACTTGTCAAGTCACTTACAGCTGGCAATCATTATCATAGAAAATGTGATTAAAAAACGTTGGCTGTAGTTTTCTTCTTTCAAATGAACCTTGATTGTGAATTCCGCATTCCCTTAGTGAACTAGGATTTTTCAGGGTTAGATTGCTGTCTCATGTGAAAAAGAAATTAAGCTTCACTAAAAAATTGGTGATGATGCGAAAACAATTATTTTCTGTTGACAACAAGACTAAATTGTTGTTCCTTATTCCTGTGTTTTCTTTTCTTCCCAAGATGATACTTTTGAGATTTTATTTCTCTGTTGACATCTGTAACATTACATGTTAACATGAAAATATTTGTTCATTAATCCTTTTTGGCCTATGTTGAATTATATGGTATTAACTAATAATATACCTATTTCTTACTTGCAGAAGCAGCTTAGGTATACGAAACGACCACCTATGAGCAGAAATGAAGATGCAAGTTCACAGGGCAGTGCATTAATAGATGATGAAATGGAAGCGCAGGAGCAAAAGGAAGTGTTGGATGATCCTGAGCAGCTGGACGAAACGGAAAAGGCACCTCCATCAGACAATAAAGCTCAACGGAAACCACTAGCGGACAGAATTCGTGTTCCTGTTGCTTATGATGATCTATTTGAAGAGGGAGAGATACACGAAGGAGAACCACAAAATTGAAGCATTAAAAGATTTTGCCTCGACATGAGCTTCGAACCCCAAAGGAACGGCACTAATGGCATGAGGATATGTATCAACTAATGAATCATCACTGTTGTGTAGCAATTTTCCCCTAAACACGATCCCCGTGATCTTGCAGTGATGTATGTGACGGTCTGACGGGTGAGATTTTTTGTTGCGCGAAGTAGAACAGGATGTTGGAAATCGTGGACTCGTGGTTATACAAGTATCGGTGGATAACCTGTGTGCTTATTTTTCTTTTCTGTTTTCAGCATCCCTACTGCAACAGGATATTGAGGAATGAGGAAGACGATTGTGTTGGCTTTGGCTTTCTTCTAGAGTAAAATTACAGCGGTGACAAGCTTGTGTTAAATACTAGATTTTGCAACCAAAATTTTGGCCAATCTTTACCTTGTGGAAATTTGGAAATTGATATGACCTGAAATCGGCCCTAATTTATAAGACAGAAAACTATCAGTAATAATTTAGCTGTGAAAATTGGCAAAAAATTAACCTAACGGATTCAAGTGAAAATTAGCCCGTCTGGCGTCTGCCTTTCCATTTCGCAAACCCGAAATTCCCGAACCCTACGGAACAGCAAGCGTCCGAATCCACCTGAGTGCAATACTCGAATCGTCGTCTCATCCGCACGACCGCACGGAACCCTCGTCCACCTGAGACAAACGGGGAGGGGAGAGGGGAGGGGATGGCGACGACGGCGACTAGGCGGTGGTGGAGGCGGCGCGACGGCGTTGACGATGACCCCGACGATCTCGTCCCCATGGACACCCAAGGTACGATTCAGTTTCACGTGTACACATCCTCGCTGCCTCCCCGGCGCTGGTTTTTTTTTCCGATCCCGAATCATTGTTGCTGCGGCGATGCGTTCGCGGTTCGCAGAACAAGAGGAGCTGGTGCGGTCGCTGGAGCAGAAGCAGGCGCAGCAGAGCCGCCGTTGGAGGGTGCGTTTCCGATTCCCGATTCCTTTGGCCTGATGTCAGGATGAGATCTTGGCGTGGGCACAGTGTCTCAGATTTGGCGATTTCGTGCTCATATCACCTACTGTTTACGCAGCGCGTCTTCGCGGGGTTCCTCCTGGGTTACGCGGCCTTCATGGTCTACTCCAGCTTCCACCACGCCTGGTCTCCCTGGGAACTGGTTGGTTCCTTACTCCAATCTGCTATTCACTTGCTTCTTCTTTTCATGGTGTTTACTGATCGTTTATGCCCAATTATTGATGCATACCCGATACCTGCCATCAATTGGGGTCACCGCACGTTATTTTGCTTCTACGTTGGATTAGGATCATAAGGATCAAAATCACGTTATTTTGTTTTGTTATTACTAGTCAGCTTGTTGATATATGCAGCACTAATGTCCACTTTCTTATGCTTTCTGCTTCCTTATAACTGAAATGCTTGCAATATTGAAAATAATCAGTCACTGGCCACCGCTGTATGCTTGGCACTGTGAAGTCACTGTTATTGTAAGAATCAAGTTTTGCTTATTGGTGTGGTTATCTGTTTACCTTAAACTTTGTTTCTCCAATTAACAGCGGTACCATGCTTACTTCATGGAAGATCTACCTGCACCAATGGTGATAATTGCAGGTTGATATCTCATTCAACTTTTCTGTTTTGTCTTGGGAACTTCTAAACAAACCACCCTTTGTTGCTTCAACTGATTTTTTTGCGGATCAGGTTGCTTTTAGGCAAAGTAGGCTAGGGTGCTTAGTGAAATTGATTGGCCACTCAAAACAACTGTGAACTTCTCCATGTTGCCAAAAGATATTTTTATAGATAACAAATTCATTACATTTTACAATATATTAATGCCCATATAGGCATGTACTTTGCACAATTGTATGTTACTGTGCCCTGTTGTTCACAATGCTTACCTTGTCTTTGTTCTTCTGGGACTTCCCAGATCATTTCAATCAAAAGAAAGTCAACTATCAGCAAATGTTCATAATTATGTTTTTCAGTATCCTACCAGTAGATAGTAATTAACCTAGGATTGTATGAAAAGGCTAGGACAAAAATATTATATTACTACCTTACCAGTACCTGCTTGTTATGAATTCATCCAATTAGGATTTCCATTTTTCCTAGGATCCCCAAATAAGTAGAAGAACATGGATTTCATAGCCTGATAGGCACTAGGCACAAAGGCATGTGTATCATCTATCTCAAAACAAGCTTTGTTCTGAATATCCTTAAATCTGAAATTGCAGATTGGGTAGCTGCCCTAGCATGCCTCTTTGCCGTTAAAGGATTACTACAGAATTCAGGCCCGTCAAAGAAGTGGATATGGTATTCATGTTATGTTGGCATTTTGATAGCCATCTTTTGGACATACTACATCTTGAGGTATATCATTTCAGTCAGCTATCCATCTATTATCCTTCCTGTGTCAGTCAAATGCTTTGCTAATATACTAGCATTTCAAACAATTCAAATCATGCTAGTACTATTCTAGCTGTTGCAGCTACATTAACACACAACAATCATGTCTAGAGATTGTCATTTCTGACTGTTCGTGTTGTAGGTTGCCAAGAATTCGATGGGATGTGGCATGGCTCCCACTCGTCCCTCTAATGTATGATTAACTTAAATCTATATTCATCTTCATTCAGCTGACTACTGATGAATAATAATAACTAACATATTGCTGTTTACATCTGGTTACTGTACAGAGCTGGTGCATTGAGCTTGTATGTGGACCATGTTCTGCTGGAGTCGATGCAGGATATCAGCACATTGAGGAATTACATGTATAACTTCAAGGCCTTGTAGCGTTGAGTATAGTTTCCCTCACTCCTGTGTATGTAGCTACATCAGCAGAATACGTCCATGTAGTAATTTCTCCTTCAGTTTCAAAACCCCCTTGTTGCTATAGTTATGGAGGTACCTTCTTATATGGTGTGTTTACCTGAAGTATTGACCCGTTAGTTACTACATGCGCATCATTTTTGCTACGTGTTGGATGTATAAAATTTGATGATTTTGAAGGGGGGCTGACACCACAGGTTTTTACCTCTAGCACCTCCAATCTCGCAATGTTAACTCTCATTCTAATGTTTGGGAGAGAGGATGGTTGTGTACTTGTGTATGTCAGTAAGGAGGAATACAGCCACCATGTGTACAAGTTGGTCCACGTAAATCGACGATGTAATGGTTTTTGTTCGATTGATAGGTAGCGATGTAGGTGATTGTTGATGCCTTGATCTTTTTTTTAGAGCAGTTGATGCCTTGATCGGTACGCGTGCATTTTCGTCATTTCGAGCTGACGTTTTGCTACCCAATCGGCCAAAAATAGGTTGTCTTATGTTCTTTTGATATACATTTATTATGTTTGTTTTTTAGGAATAAATTCCTTATATTCATTCAACTACCACAATGCAAAACAAAATACAGCAAATGCAAAAAAAAAATCCCGTAAACGAAAAGGCCCATTTGAGGCCCGGGAGTCCAGGCCCCAGGCTATCTCTTGTTCTCAGCTGCCACTGCTCACAACGGCCGAGTTGAAGGAATGCGAGCCGGCAACAGAAACAGATAGCACGCCGCGGCGACGCGATGGAAGCCTCGTCCTTGCCGATGCTCGCCGCCTCCAGCTTCCTCCCGCCGCCGCCGCTGCTGGCGCCGACATGCCCCCGGCGGACCGTCCCCTTCGTCCGCGCGGCCGCGCAGGCACTAGAAGCTCCGGAGGCGCCCAAGGCCCCGCGGCCGTCGCCCAGGCGCAGCGCCGTCGCCGAGGTCAAGGCCTCCCCCGACCCCGTAGCCGCCCTCAACAGGTACTCCCCGGCACCGTTCGTTGCTCTAAGCTTTTGACTCCCACAAATTGTCCGCTTCAGTTGTGGACTCCGCGATTGGGTTTATACCAATTCGCAGGCTCTGCTTTCATTGGTAGAGACATGATAAAATGGGATGTTAGGAGATTATTTAGGATGAGCTCAGTCACTACTTGCTGCTTGATTTGAATTGAAATTGAACCGTGCAAATTACGCCCTCGTTTGCAGGTTTGAGGATGTGCTGCAGACACAGGACTGCAACATAATCCTGCGCCACTGCGGGGACACCAGGCGCTGGGACGACCTCTCTAAGGTAATGTTCGGGGACTTGCATTATCTGGTCAATTTATGCTCTGGGGCTAGTGAGAAGAGTTGCCGATAGATGAGCAGCAATGCACTGAACTTTCTGTGTTTCAGATCTTCGAGTGGATGCAGGAGCGCGAGATGACCAATGCTGCGTCTTATAGCAGTTACTTCAAGTACCTTGGACTGAGCCGTGACCCCGCGAGGGCGCTACAGGTGTACGGTGCCATCCGAGACCGCACGATGAGGGTTCACGTCTCCGTCTGTAATTCGGTTCTCGGGTGCTTGGTGAAGAATGGGAGGTGTGACAGCAGCTTCAAGCTCTACGACGAGATGATACGGGAAGGTCTATTGCCTGACGCATTCACCTACAGTACCGTACGGGACTATGACCCTTTTTCTTTATCTGTCAACACTAAACAGTGCCATTTGCACACTTTTATTTGGCTACTGGGGTGTGGATTTTAAAATACTTCTCTTGTGTCCTAAAGCTGCTATCAGGGTGCATGAAGTTGAAGCAGGGTCATACTATGGCTATGGGATTGATCAGTGAGATGAAATCCCATGGTATTCAGATGGATAGTGTAATATACGGTACTCTTTTGGCAATATGTGCATCTCATAACTACTGTGAGGAGGCTGAAGTATATTTTCAGAAAATGAAAGATGAAGGCCATCGTCCTAATCTGTTCCATTACAGTTCCCTGTTGAATGCATATTCAGAAAATGCTGATTATGAAAAAGCTGAGCAGTTGATGAAAGATCTGAGGTCCACTGGATTGACACCAAATAAGGTCATTTTTCTTGTTCCTGTTTGTTGGTCCTTTATTAATTAGCTTGAAAGTATATTCTTCCACAATATGCTAGAAGATATTCTTAATTAAGTAGAAGTAGTGTCTGCAAACCCCAGATAAAAAAAACTCGGCCGGGTGGGGAAAGACCGCCCCACTGGTATTATCTTAAGAAGAAGCCTCGGCTTCCCCGACCGAGAAAATCCCTGAACCCCGGCCCCGCCCTGACACTAGGATCCGTAACCCCTAGGAATTGCCTGGGCCATACACGGTCCTCAGGCCGACCTGGGCCGGTTCTTAACTAGTGCTTTGGCACACGGGACTGGCGAGGGGATTTTTTTAACCACAACCTGAAATTCGCTCCCACGGGGATTCGAACTTAGGACCTGTGGAGTGCCGCTTGAGTGTCTTAACCGCTAGGCTAAGCACGTTCCTACCATAATTTACTGTTTGCTACATTATCTGTTGAATCTTGAAAAGGAGTTCCCCTTTCCCCTCCCCTAGATCCACCTCTGTATATTTGGGAATTTTCATCATGCATTTGATGAAAAGTTGAGTTGATGCCAATATTGTCATTTTAGTACCTTCTGAATTATGTTCAACCTGCAGGTTATGTTGACCACTTTGTTGAAGGTGTATTCTAAAGGTGGTCTTTTTGATAAGGCTAAGGATCTGCTAACTGAATGGGAAACCTCAGGTTTTGCACAGGATGAGGTAAAACATGTGGTCTCATACATGAGTATTCAGTGAATCAGTGTGCATTGCATGGTCCCTATCAATCAGCTTTGCATTTATGCTTCAATTCATGTTATCATAATTCCTTAATCCTTGTACTGTGACTAGATGCCATACTGTATATTGATTGATGGCCTTGTCAAAGGTGGGAAGATACAGGAAGCGAAGATACTATTTGATGAAATGAAAGAAAAAGGTGTCAAATCTGGTATGGTATATAGCTGGATAACAAATTAAATTATTTATTTTTCTAGTTTCTCGTTGCAAATGTACAAATACAATTCTTTATAATATACATTTTTGGGCTATAAATATCTGATCCCAGTCCCCGGTTCCTACTAATAGAGTAGTATACTGTTCACTGCATATATGTTGACTAGCCACAAATAAGCACATCGAATTTTATTTTAAGTTTCCTCTAAGGAAGTTATGCTGCATGGTTGTATTAATTGGATACTCCCATTCAGGTGTGATCTAGCTTTTCCGATTCATGTTCTGTTGAGGAGTCTTATGTGGTAATACAATAATTTTCTAGAGCTTTGCCCATGCACTCGCATGCAAATGTCTTACTGGTCCTAGTATCAACTATTTGTGTCGTGTTGACATTTTATGAAGTGTTTATCTACTGGTCTCTGCAGATGGCTATGCATTTAGTATCATGATTTCAGCATTACACAGAGGTGGTCATCATGAAGAATCAAAACAACTTGCAAAAGAATTTGAGGCTGAGAGTGCATCATATGATCTGGTCATGCTCAATACATCCCTGCGCACTTACTGCAGCACAAATGATATGGAGAGTGTAATGAGGATACTAAAGAAAATGGATGAATTAAACATAGCACCTGATAATATTACATTTAATACCTTGATAAGGTACTTCTCCAATGCAAAGGTTTATCACCTAGCATACAAGACGATTGAAGATATGCATACAAAGGGTTATCAATTAAATGAGGTATTTTTGTTCTCATACCATTATTCTATTTAATCATAATTCCTGAGTTCTAATCTGAATCGAAGGTCAGCTATCACATCCATGGTATTCTGTTCATTCTTGAATGGAATCAGAACTTTATTTGTTTTGTTTTTATTGTTTCCATTGGCTCGATTTGTATTCTGCATGGGCTTATTGTTACCTCTATTATTCGAGGAGATCTAGTGGGAATACGCAATGATAGGCTTAGATGGTTTTTATAGTTTGATTGGTTAATCTTGTTATCATCACAGTATTTTGAGCCTAGTCGAACAGTTCTACAGTATAGTACTCCCTCTGCTACAAATTATAGGTCGTTTTGGTTTTTCTAGATACGTACCTTTTACTATGCATCTAGACATAATGTATCTAAGTGCATAGCAAAATCTATTAACCTAGAAAAATCAAAACAACCTATAATTTAGGACGGGGCAAATATATCTGAAAAAATTTCCATTGCTGACTGAACCGTTGAACCAACATGCCTGTACACCTGTTGTTTCGAGTCGACACTTGCAGAAGAGAGAAAGGGATACTTGCACAACTTCCTAGAATATGCTTTAGGTCAGCTTTTTATTGCAGAAAACCTATATGCAGTTGATAAAAAACATTATATATCTTTTTCCAGGAGCTTTGTTCTCATGTAATGGTACAGCTAGGAAGAGCAGGTTTTCCTTCTGAAGCCTTTTCTGTATATAACATGTTGAGATACAGTAAGAGAACAGTACGGAAATCTCTTCATGAGAAGGCTTTAGGCATCTTAGTTTCAGCAGAACTTCTCAAGGACGCATATATAGTGGTTAAGGTAACAAAAAATCACTGCTTTTGGCCTTTTGGCATTTGCTACTGCATCTCTTTTGTCTGTTTTTATGTCCCCACTAAGCATATAAAATTGAACAGGACAATGCTGAAATGATATCTCCTTCCTCCTTGGAGAAGTTTGCTAGATCTTTCATGGTATCAGGAAATATAAATCTAATCAACGATGTCATGAAAGCCCTAAACCGCTCCGGGTGGCGTATCAGCCAGGTGATGGTTCTGTACCTATAGTTACGTTCGATACCTGTTTCGACTTAACATTGATTTCAAAATGGTATAATCATATTAGATCATTTGTCTTAGACTCCGAGAATCCAAGTTATACCCAAAAAAGTAAATGTCTAAGTTAACTAATAAGCCATTGGATACTCTGAATTCTGAAATGCAGAATACATGTCAAGGGCAGAAGTCCCTTGGTATTTTTTTTATTCCGATGTCTGTGAATGTAGTGGTTAAAGCTTGCACATTTCCACTCATGGCTCCTGAGTGCCTGCACAAATGTATTTGGGTTCCAATATTTATTTATAATTAGTAGGGATTTCCCCTACTGTATTTCCCTAAAAAAACTATTTATTTATAATTCATATGTTTGAAATCGGAATTCTTGTTTACAATCTGTCTTCTTTTTAACATTTATCAGACTTAAGAAAATTTTTGGTTTGGAAAAAAATGCTACCATGGTGCTTAGCATAGACTGGACAATTTGCATTAAATTTCATTTTTTAAGAAAAAAAACTTGTAAGTAATAACACGCGTAATACACCTACAAATGATGAAATAGTGTCATTCACACCTGGAAATGCATTTTACAAATTTCTGTCACCTGATTTTAGCAGGTATTTTTCTGTGCAAGGGGTGCAGTATGTACATTCTCCACTTAATGGGGCTTAGCAAAAATATTGTTGCTCTGGCACTGGCATTCTCAATTTTTTGAGAAGAGAGATTGATGATGCTTCTTTCCCTTTTTCTTCTGATGCATTCCTGACAGTGGCGATGCACTGATTAGTTTTTGAGGGATTTTTTTTATTATGGCACAATTAACTTCCACTACCTTTAAAGTCTGACATGAACTGTTCTGTAGAACATAAAATGGATCTATTACTCTGTTCTGTTGAATTTGATTGCTTCATTAGCTCTTGTTGTGTGCTTGGTTAGCTCTTGTTGTGTGCTAATGACTCTTGAAGCCTCATTTTCAAGATAATGTTCTGATACTATGATTACTCCCAGAATCTCAGGTTGTGTCCATTGCAATTTTTGTTGTTCGGGCTTTGGGCTTCATGTTTTTGCCTGGTCAATTTGGGCATGATACTGCCAAGTTCTCAGACTTCAGTTCTCTATAAGGGAAGCAGCCCTATTAGTACTACCAAAGGATTCAAGAAGGGCCCGTCGCTTCTTTAGTTTAGAGTAATCAGGTGGCTCGGGCAATACTGGGCATTTTAGAGTAATCAGGTGGCTCGGGCAATACTGGGCTTTGTCAATCCTGTCCTGGCACCACATAGGAATAGTTATAGCAAGCATCCTAACTTACTCTTCCTTCAAATGCTGCTGAACACAATCATGCCATTTACAGGATATCTTTGGGAGAGCAATTCAGAGATACATCCGGAAGTCTGATAAGAAGCATCTACTGCTGTGTCTCTTGGACTGGATGACTGGACAAGGCTATACTGTAGACTCGTCATCAAGGAACTTGCTTTTGAAGAATTCACAACTCTTTGGCCAAAAACAAATTGTAGAAGAAATTCTTTCTAAGCAGCAGACGGCATCAAGGACCATTGGCCAAAGACACAAAAATTGATTTATATCCATCAAAGAACCTCCTTCAATAAGCCAAAGTTGTTTGAGGATCAATTTACTGTGCTCAGAGTGGTCAGTCAGATGATAAGGTATCTGCTATCACCATCATGTGCAGATGTGCCTAGGCTCATTCAACCATTTTCCATTAGAATTTCAGATTATGGTATGTGCTATAAGTCTGCACATAGTGAATCACCCTGAGTTTATTCTTGCTCTCTAATGTCTCATGGCTGAATTTGTGTCTGTCTATTGTGTCCAGGAACTTTCCTGTGAGATATGCTTGTTCCACCAGTGGTACGCCTGGAAGTGAAGTTGGTACAGGCCATGCTTGCGATGATGTTTATGATAGATTATGGATTGTCCAATGGGCTTACCAGTAAGTATCCACAACATTTTGTTTATAGATGCAACACAGAATGTTGGTTTTTTTTAGTGGATTGTGTTTGTTGAGGTCACTATACATAGATCTGGAATGCAGCACACAGATTTAGATTTGTAAGGTTTGTACATATATTTTGTAATAATCAGACTTGAACATTGAAAGAACAGTTTCCTGAGCAATGAATGCAAGATGAATTGACCAAATATACCATTGGAGTCAATGGGATTTTTTGTTACTCCCTCCGTCTGAAATTGATTTTTTCTTTCCGAGATACTTAGCTTTTGCTATGCATATCTAGTCATCTAAATGCATAGCAAAAGCTATGTATCTAGAAAAGCTAAAATGACCTATAATTTGAAATGGAGGGAGTATATGATAATACTATACCAGTATTACATGAACTTGGATTCAGAAAAATTTTTGCTATCCTTTGGTTTATTTTGATTGGGTTTGAGTCATCAGAATACACAATCAAAATAAGCATGTTTGGATCCAAATTTGAAATACACTTCATTCTGAACATAGCCTGTCATCTGCTTGCTGCACTGGCTCTTTAGGTTGATATATCTCAATGAAAATCTTTATAGCTCACACAAAGTCTGAAAAAGAATAGTAAGAATCAAATGATAGGAGAAGGGCATTAGAAAAATAAACATCTTTGCCACCGAATTCCAGAGAAAGGGACATGTAATGGTACTGGCCATCGCATTGACTGGGTCCTGCATGTGTCACGGGATCCTTGACAGTATTTAATGTTGAGTACTGACACAATTCTGTGAGGAGTATAAATTTCAGAAAAAAACAGGGTGTGCTTCCTTCCATCGCTAAACTACTTATTTTGGAGATAAGATGTTGATTTGAAGATTTGTCTTTTATCATCCGGAAGCACGGCAAGGAAAAATTATTTTGTATGCTGGAGTTTATGCTGTATAAAAGCCAATGAAGATAAAGGCGGTATCTATATTCTGCAATAAAACAAGGGGGATACTGACTGGAAGTTGATATCACTAGGTCATGGCATCATGCTAAACCAAGTCTTTAGAGGATCCATTGTTATTTTTGCGCTGTTTGTGTATGATTGCCATGTGAAATATAGTAGAGAAGGGCATTAGGAAAATAAACTTATTCGACATCTGAATTCCAGAGAAACTTATTTGATTGCCATCGCATTGACTAGTTCCTGCATATATGGGAGTGGCACGGGATCTTTGACAGTATTTAATGTTGAGTACTGGCACAAAATTCTGTAAGGACTTCAGAAAGTAACCAGTGCGCGCTTCCTTCCATCGCTAAACTACTTATTTTGGAGAGAGGCGATATACTGACGGGAAGTTGATATCGCTTGGTCATGGCATCATGGTAAACCAAGTTTTTAGAGGATCCATTGCTATTTTTGGCCTGTTTTTGTATGATTGCCATGTGAAATATAGCCTCATAAATTGTTTTCTTGTGGTGGCTCAGGTAAACTGTAACGATGCAGAGACATACAAGGTTTATCTGATTATCTCAATTGAGGGGTTCAAAGTTCTCTGTCTTCATCACTAAATCGGTGTGCTTGGAGAAAGAGCCGTGCTTCGGTTTGATAAAATTTATTCGCTGATGGCTACATAAGATGTCACTTTTAGAGATGCGTTCATGGTACGAACTGATGAACAATGACGTAAATAAATAGCTAGAACACTTTTCCTCTCAAGGCTGATTTAGTATGTTCCTATTCACGCATCCCTTTCATCTTGAGTTGATATATTCAGTTCATGGTTGTCTGAATGGTGCGGGCTCTATGATTGAGCTTATAGTAACCACCACCTATAGGATCTTTTCGATAAAAATCGTCCAATCAGTTTTGAGCCCATACATATTTGAGCACATAAGATTCCTGTACGTACAGTTTTGACAAGTCCTGCAGGAATCTTGTTGCGTGTCGAGGCTTCAAAGCTATGCTCCCCATTTATTTGTCCTTTATCTCCTTGCAATAGTGATCATCAGCCCTGGTAACATAGGCCGTGTTTCTTTAATCAATAATTAAGGATATTAAATAAAGTCAGTTTACAAAACTACCTTCATAATATTGAACTATTTCGCGAGACCTATTTCGTGAGACCTATTTCGCGAGACCTACCTAACGAGGTCTTTAGCTGTACGATTAGAGAATGGTTACTGTAGCACTACTGTAGCAAAACATGGATTAATTAGGCTCATTAAATTAGTCGCGCAAAGTTGCACTCATCACTAAACGGGTTTTGCAAATAGACTTCATTTAGTACTCCATGCATGTAAGATTCTCTTTGGAAAATTTTTTCCCACCAGGAAAGAAACACGGCCTAACATGCGGGTCCTCGTCTTGCTTGCAAGTAGCACCGAAAGAAATAAGTTCATCGCATCCAGACAAAATTGCAGTGCAGAAATTTGTCATAGTCAGCTATATCCATTGAGTGGGAGATTTCTTTGCGTTGTTGCAGGCAACAAAGACTTTCAGGTACCAAAGCGTATCTCATTGGTTTCCCATCTAATTCCCGATGCTCTAGTCGTTGTGCTAAAAAAAATCTAGCTGCACGTATCATTGACTGATGATACGATGGTCTATTCGACACTTCGACCAGAAAATCAAACAAAAAAAAATTACAGGAGCATATAGTGGCAGTTTTTTTAGCCTCGAATTCTTTTTCTTGCTACTATTGCTTGGTCTGGACAGTAAAATTTTGCGAGCTCCAGACTATAAGAACAAAGGTAGAGGGAAAGAACAAATTATCATAGTTTGGAGCTAAGCTACATGTTTGAGTTCCTTGTTGACTTTTCTATGTAGTAGGGTAGATGATGACATCCACCTTCTTCGTTTTAGCGCCCTCTTTCACTCAACCCCACTGGGAAAACTCTGCTATTTTGACCGGCCAGTGGCGTCTTCTGCGTACCTGATAAGATAAACTACGCCAAAACATCCCTATCAGAGTGTACAAATCACCAAAAGAAAATGGGTACAGGACCAGCAGGTTCGCAGGCGAGGATCAGCACAAGACGAAAGAGGCCGAGGCCTTCACAGTCCATCGAGGGCCCATGACAGGTCGTCCACTTCTCTACGCCTTTCCCCCCACGAAGGGCGGCTTTCATATCCCATCGAGTAATCGATGTTACCATCTTTCTTTCTTTCTTCAATCGTGTCACAATCAGTTGCCGTCATCTGGTCGATTTCCTGGCCGGTCTCGCTGGTCAAGTGGAGGAATCTCGCAAGCAATCCCATCCGCAAGGAGGAAATCGTCTCCAGCCACTGGATTCGCCTTCCTGTGAGGCTGGCATGTGGGACCCGGTGCAGACGTGTTCACATTCACTCTGAGAATCTCACTAGCGGTTTATTGTAGTGCACAAAAACACGCAATGCTGTGAAAGCTAAGCTATTGTTGCTAATTGGTACCACTCTACACTGGCATGTCACATGCACAAAACAGCGGGGCAAATGATGCTGATGCATGAATCTGACTCTAGCTCACCAATGGCCAATTGGAGGCAACAAGCACGGAACTGACTGAGAATTCTCAATTATTTGTCGTTTCAGAATGCAATGTTATCAACTGGTCAATATTCTTATTATAGTTTGATGCCAACATATTAAAACTTGTCACAAAATATGAAGGCGTTATTGAATACTCCCTCCGTTCCAATTTATTAGTCGTTTTGGCATTTCAAGATTCATAGTTAGTAGTATGTATCTAGACATAAGTATATATGTAGATACATACTATTATCTGTGAATCTAAATTTGTCAAAACGACTTATAATTTGGAACGGAGGGAGTACATTATTGACTCAGTGCGGTTTTTGCAATATTTTAACAGCTATAGCAAATGGACACGGCTAGCCATTATTAATTACTTACCCAAAGGCTTGTTTTGCCGAACTATTCTCAATTACAAATTCAGGAATCATATCAAACACCAATCATATGGTGAGCGGTTTGTTAGTTCCCTCTTATTTCTTTCTTTCTTTTTTCTTTTTAGGTGTTATAGAAGATCCTACTCTAAGTCCGAACCAATATATGCTGTAGTCCTGATGGGACGGGATGGCCCGATCTTCCGTCAGGTGAAGGATAAGTCGTTTTGGGCGGAGCGCAACACACCGATCCGGCTTCAAGTCAGCGACTCGAACCCCGCAATCTTAGCACCACGACTCCTCTGGTTATCAACCGTGTCACAACCCGGTTGACCTCGCCGAGAAGGCTAATCCCTGCCTGCGAAACGAAGAACACAAGCAAGAACTCGAAAGAACGCAGCTCAATCTGAAGTGACTCTGCAGATGTATGATTAAGATCGAAAATTGGGGTTCTACAAACCGATAGACGGTGAAACTGTTCTCGACAGAATAATCTAAGCAAAACCCCGTCTAAACGATGGCGGCTACTGAATTTATCCTCCTAGGGGCGAGCTAGGGTTGGAGGGGGCGCCCCCTATGGGCTTCCACACGATACACGGCCCAAAGGCCAAAACATGGCGACGCAGCACCGAGACAGATTCTGGACATCAACTTGTTTCGTCGATTCCGGTTGGCTCAGAAGGTATTTTGATGTGGGACCGGTGCCATTGGAAAGCTTATCTCCTTAGCTTTCCATGCATATGTAGAACGTCCAAAACCGAGCCCGTATGCGACCTGGGCGACCGATCTAGTGCGGGCTGCTCCTATACTCCGAGGTGGACTCGAACTTGAGTTTCTTTGGGCCTCCACCTTTGCGTCTCGAATCGGATAAGCTTCGGGCCTCCTTCTTGACTTGGATACCCTTGCTGGTCTCCCCCAAGTATGGTCGTATGCATGGATTTCATGTCCTCATCAAGTCCTAGAAAATTTTAGCGTATACAAGCAACTAAAATAATACTACACCACCATAAGCAAATAAAATATTCGGTGAATACTTTTGATTTTGTTTAGAGTAGTCACGATATATATATATAAATAGATACGGCACTAGACCACGTGACATATCATCAGCCAGCAGTGTTTTTCTCTCAGCAAAAACCAGCACCAGCCACCAGCCAACCGAACAGGGTCAAGTCTCAAGATTTCTCAATCAAACGCTCAATTTTTTTGACCCGAAAATCAAACACTGTTATGAACAAAAAAAAATCATAATCACTTCTCCTGTCCTGGAAAACCTATTATCTCTGCCGTTGTAACTAATTAGACGACCTACTTAGCATTTGTTTAACCGCTGTTACTATTTTTCAATTCTTACTGTCTTTCTTTCTTCAATTGCCCTCAGTCAAGCACCACCATCATTTGTTCTATCTCCTGCCCAGTGCCCGCGGTGAGGGCAAGTATATTAATATCGTCTAATAAACAGTTTTATGCAGTGATATGCAATCTTGAGATGATTTATTAGACAATAGGATATTCTTTTAGTTATCTTGTAGTAATACAAACTCCCTTAATTTATAGAAAAATAAAGTACAATGATAGAGAAGTTGTTTCATAGTTTTAAAATATAGGTCCGTATTATTCAAAATTTTGTGTAAATTATCATATTTTTTATGGTGACTTACTTTATTAATAAAAAAATCTTTAAAAATACCTTAAATTTGACTATTTCATAACTTTTTTAAATAATACAAGCGGTCAAATTTGTGGTAAAAAAATCAAACAACCTATATTTTGGAATGGAGGGAGTAGCTCATAAGCAGTTGTTTCGCGAAACAACGGCCTCATTCTCTCACCTCGCTCTCTCTCCTCCACATTAGAAAAAAATCCTAAATGACACTACATGAGACGACATATCAAACCGCAAACATATAAATGGAGCAGACTCACACAACCAACAACCGTATGTAAGAGCATGGCAGCAACTAGCAAGTGCGCAATCGTGTTCTTTTGACTCGCTTGTGGGGCCTAACCTATGCCCTTATAAGATGCAAAATTTGTACCTCAAATTTGGCAACTTATAGTGTGTGCCGTATCATTTAGTTTGTATTTATGAAAAATTGTCAAAAAGTTGATTAATTAGGCTCAAAATGTTTGTCTCGCAGAGTACAACAAACTGTGCAATCAGTTTTTGATTTCATCTACGTTTAGTACCCCATGCATGTGCCGACATTTTGATGTGATAGAAATCTTCTTTTTGCATAGCGAACTTTAGAGGTGGAATTTGGGATCTAAGATCTTGTCTTGTTTAGTTCTAAAATTCCATCCCTAAATTTCACTATGAAAAAAAAAAGATTTCCATCAATTAAAATGTCGATACATGTATGGAGTACTAAGTATATTACCTGAGGTACCTTGTGACGACTAAACATATGAAAACATTTCTTTGGATAATACCACCAGTCATCACTGAGAATCAAAAGCCGTGGAGATTCTTGATGGCCGTGGAGGGTGTGGCCATCACAGCGTCGCCGTCGTCCAAACTGGTAATCAAGGATCGTAGTGATGCAGCGGCTGACGTTTCCACGGAGAGCGAGCGCCCCCGCCGGCGTGGATAGCGACGCCGCAAAAGGCAGGCAGGGGTCATCGACCTGGGCCGCACCCCTCCCCCGTGCCCGTGCCCGTGGCCGTGGGGTGCCGACGGACGCCGCCGCCGCCGTTGGTGGGGCCACTTCCCCGGTCTCGGCCCACACGCCAGCCGTCGCGCTAGTGAGCGCTGCGTCTTCGTCGTCTAGCCGGAGCAGAGAGGAAGCAGGAAAAATATCTGCGGCAGCTAGCCGGCCGCCTGGGCAACTGCTGGCCCCGTCGCCGGGTCGGATTGTAGCGGTCGCCGACTCGCTGTCCCATCGCCCACAGGCCAAACGAGCGGCGGTCCGCGCGCCACGTGGCAGCGGCCGTGTCGCCCCCGAGATTCCATCCATGGGGACCCAGTTGTTCGCTGGTTGTGTGGCTGTGGCTCACCTCAAATTTGATCGATGGGACTCGTTGCATTCAGTCGTTCACTGCTCGATCGATCGTCCTCGCGCAAAAAGGTTACAGGGATGATGCTTCTCTTTCAACACTCAATGCACCCCCAACCCCCCTCGCTGCGGGGAAAAAGGAGAATGATCATGATGATTAATTGCGTATGTTTGGATAAGGGCAAGTACATATTGTCTTTTTAACACAAACAGACAGCTGAACATATATTTTATGCAATGGTATAGACAACTGCTGTCTATTTAGCTGTCTACAGCATAATTAATTTTCCAACATAAAAATCCTTCTCCACCTCACATCCGCACGTCCTGTGCCTAGGACCACGAGCTGCAGCCGTAGCTGAGCCAGGCGCCGGCTCTGCGTTGAAACGAGCGCCGCGGGGGCTCTTTGCAATTTTTTTATGCATGGCGATGATTAAAGTATTAAAGTACATTGTCTGTTCCATTTGCTCAAGATTATTAGTTGAAATGCATGCATGTGGATTAGTTATTTATTCGCTTTCCGGGAGAGGTTGCAAATCAAAACTACTTTTTTTTTCTGTCTCGTAGCCAGCACGGTGAACGTGCGTATTATTTATATATGGTTTGTCTCATTTTCCGTGTGATGCCTCGTGGAGAAAATTGAACTTCGTTCATTCCACACCGACATTCAGTGACAGATTTGAACATATATATTGCGCTGTTTTGAGAGGTACATACAATGATGCAAGGGCCGTATGGTCACGATTGAGAAAAAATCCTTCATTCCTCTTTGTGGGACTAGTTGTTCCCATATATTTTAAATATATGACCTTTAGGACCAACTAAGGTCCTGTTTGACTACCCTGACTTTTTTCCAGTCACCTAAACTTTAGTCCCTTTTAGTCTCAAAAATACCAAACACGGTGACTAAAAGGACTAAACTTTAGTCCCTACACCATAAGGACATAACCTCCATTTTGGTGACTTCTTGGGACTTCTACTGACTTTTTCTCCACTACCCTCATTTACACCCCCACCTGACCCGCACCCCGACGCAATCCTCTCCTCCACGCCGCCCCGCCCCTTCCCCCGCGCTCTCTCCGGCCCCGCCCCACGCCGCCCGGACCGCTCGCCCTGGCCCCGAGCCGCCGCTCCTCGTCCCCGAGCTCCGCCACGGCCACGCTGATGGACCTCAAGGCGGCGCCTCATCCCCGAGCTCCGCCTCCTCCGCCTCCTCCTTGTAAATCTTAAGTAGAAAATATTAAGAGAAACTATCATGAGTGCTTCAAATCATATCTGGAATTTTCTACTTAAATTATCTGAAAGTTCTGGTATATATGAAACAATAATACGATACCGAGCGTATAGTATTTCAAAATGTGTTCTTGAAAGAGAGAATTTACAAGGAAGAATGCCGTTTGCATTAGTTCGAGGCTCGTTCTCAAAAGTTTATAGTTTGCATTGTTTTTTTAAGCTATAGTATAATTTAATAAAATTTATTCTTTCTTCACTAATAAAGTGCAACCGTGTACCTTTTCCCAATTCTTATATCAGTGAGTATCCAGAAAAGTGTGCACGTATATATGCACGTACCACGACACGTCCCCGACACTCTACCTATATTTCTAACTAGTCCCACTTGCATTTAGTGAACACCAAACGGCGATGACTCAGCTCATACGACACGAGTAAAAAGGTCAGACCACAGATGTTCACTCCCTATTGGTCCACACCATGCCGTGATGATTTATATTGGTTTACCACGTGTACACGAGCTCATGACACGTCCAAAAGAAACCAAAGAGAGAAGGAGCCTTCCATTCCATTCATCAACCGAAGAGTGTAAGGTAGGCGCAGCAGAACAAGACTTGAAAAACCCCCAACGGCAATCCTCGGTGGCAGCTGGTGTGGCCGCTATTGTTCAAAAACAAAAAATAAAAACAATAACAAAAGCAAAAAATCAAAGGGAAAAAAAAGAAAACCCTTGGTGGCCACGAAGAGAGACAGCTGTCAGGGAGGGTCAGTTGCCCGCGAGCGGAAATATCGATCGAGTTCCAGCTGGTGATTGGCCGCCGGACGCCGGTGATCCGTACGGTTGGAGCGGCGGCGGCCGGTGGTCCTCGTCCGTCCACGGACCGGATGGAGGGTAGGGCCGTAGGCGGTAGGCGCAGGGGGCGGCCGCGGAATGGAACAATGGACTAACAAATCTAGGACGAACAAACCGAGTGGTTGTGCAATCACTAGGCACAGCTCAGCTCTCTTCGTCATGTATCATTCAGGGACTTTTGGTGGTTTCGGGTACCAACTCTTCTTCATGCCTAGTATTTTCTTTATTTTAGCTTGTTATTAGGTTCCTGAAACAGGAACATCCCAGGAATATCTATCTATATAAGTTGGTGGTCTTCAAATGAACCTTGTAGGTTAATTGAATTTTCACATGTTGAGTTTGCATGTCAACTATGAGAGTAGTTCACGAGAGTTGTGCGAATCATATAAGTGTATCGAAAATCTTTACGACTACATAGCTACTTAGAGCATCTCCAGCCAAGTGACTAAAAATGGGCCTTCATATTTTATTTTAAGGACCAGTTTTAAAAATTTAAAGGGCCAAATAAGATGTGTGCTCAGCCCAACTGACTAAAACAGGACCCCTATCCATCTGACAAGTGGGGCCATCCATCTGACCCTCCTCCGGACGGCTCCCTCCTGACGCCCCCGCGCCGCCGGCCAGACGCCGCCGCCGGCTGAAGGTTTCCCCAGCGCGCCACCAGCCCTCCTCCCCTCCTCCCTCCGCTCCCCTCCTCCCTCCGCCTCTTCTTCCTCTCGAAGCCGCGACGGACTCGTTGGCGGTGCGCTGGACGTCGGCCAGCGGCAGCTCCTCGAGCCATTGCTTCCAGGAAACATAAAGAAAAAAGAGAACAAAAGAACCGATCTTTTGAAGCTGCAAATCAGGAGCAGGCAGTTCGGGAAAGTCGAATCAAACATGCTGAGCTGCACCGCAATCAAATCTTGATGCCCGAATCCGTTCTTTGCGGAGGATCCAAAGGAAGCAGGCAAGATCAAGAACTCGAACTAAGCAGGCAATCATATAAGTGTATCGAAAATCTTTACGACTACATAGCTACTTATATCATATAGCATTTCTGAAAGTTGTAGCAGCTCATGATTAGCTTTGTTTGATGGTTTTTCTGGATTGTAAAACTGGGTTATGCTGGCATCCCAGCAAAACAATATCTATGCTTTCTAATAAAGCTGGGCTTCGGCCTTTAATTTAACTTATATGATTTGCTATGACTACACGACTAATTAGTGGAGCCTGCGGTATGCTGCTCTAGCCCTGACCGTTAATTTGGCCAATAAAAATATATTTAGAAGTATTTAGCAATATTAAATGTTTATAGTATTAAGTATTTATTAGCATTAGATCAGTTTGGGGTTAGAGTTCATTTCTGTTTTCACCCCTACAAATCAAGACGGGAATGTAGCCAGATACATTTGTGATAAGAAAGCCTGTTATATCAGTAGATGAATCTATGAGAACCACGACAAGATGTTTGCTTTGGCTGTGTTTAGTTCCTAAAATTCCACTTCAAAATTTCATTATGCAAAAAGTCCTATCACATCGTATCAAAATATCAGCACATACATGGGGTATTAAATGTAGGTAAATAAAAAAAATTAATTACATAGTTTTGATGTACACGATGAAACGAATCTTTTGAGCCTAGTTAGGTTATGGTAGGACAACCACTACCACAAATAAACGAAAAGTGTTACAGTGCGCTACAGTTAGGGGTGGTAATGGATCATGGCCCGTTTGTTCCTTCACAATCAAATTTGGCCCTAGCAAAATTTAGCTCAAAAACTAGTGTTATTTTGATGCGGCCTTAATCCGACCCGATCCTTAAAATTTTTAGTACAAAAGTGAAGGCCCTTTAGGGCGTCTCCAATGTGCGGTCCTATCCTGGTTCCATAGATTTCTCTCTCCTATGGAACCAGGTTCCTACAACTGTGAGACAACTGTGAGGCTGATTCTATATAGAACCCGCTCCCATGCATAGAACCTGGCTCTATAGAATAAAGTGGGAGAGAAAGAGAGATGATGGAGGCGTGGGACCCGTTTATAGATCCACCCCTAGTTCTATACATTGTTGATAATACATCAGTAGACATCAAATCATTGCGGGACCCATCTATAGAACCGGGGATGTTTCTATACATTGGAGATGCCCTTACCACCCCTAGCTACAGTGTCCGATGTGACTTTTCTGTCACCCTTTTCGCCGGATCTAAACATAGACTTTGTTTTTTCCTTTTTATTTTGAAATTCCTGGAGCCCCTGAAATATGGCGTGCATCGTAGTTTTCAACCGAAAATTTGTGAAATGTCACTCCCCGGGTCCCACTCGTGGGCCTCCAGATGAAGCCTACGGCGCACGATAAAAGGAGACGTTGGAGCTCCCCCTTCCCCGAAGCCAACCAAAAACCAAAAACCCCCTCCCGACTCCACTCGCCTCCTTCCCTCCGACGCCATGATGGCCGCTCGCCTCCGCCTCGCGCTGCTGCTCTCCGTGTGCCTGTGCGCCGCGTGGGCGCGGCCCCGCCTCGAGGAGGCCATCCGGCTTTCGTCGGAGCGCGCGGCGGCGGGCGACGACGCCGTCGGGACCCGGTGGGCCGTGCTCATCGCCGGCTCCAACGGCTACTACAACTACCGCCACCAGGTACGCGCCCCCGCCGCCTACCGGAAGAAGCTCCGATCGTCGGCTCCGCTGCTTAATTCCTTCCCTTCGGTTCGCGTAATTTTATTTCCCTGGTGATGATTCTACCTTATTTGATAATCATTCATGGCGCAGCCTGTAGAACCTGATTCATGTCGTCCCCATTCGATTTTGCACGATTTGATTTGACGGCGGATCACCCACCCATAGTTAAAGCTAGAAAGATTTGTTTTCGCTGTCCATTCGCTGATGGTTGGGAGCAGCTCCGTATCGCTTTTGAAGCAGGCCCATGAATTAATTAGAAAGAAAACAAGTAGAGTTTTGTCCATCCCGTCTGCACCGCCGGCTATTAGTGATATGGTAGGAAGATTTTTCCGTTTTGGCCCAGCTCATTTGCCGTATGCACTAGATTCGGTTCCTCTTGTTCTGCTCTTCTGTTTCCTTAAAATGGGAAATTGAAGGGTCGTGCAGGACCATACTGTGATGAAATTTTGCTGACTTTTGGGGGCCTACATGTCACTATCAGTGTTGCGGGGATCAGCAAACATGATGGTTTGAAAATTCGTGTCAAACCTGTATAAGACCAGATATTTAATTATTTATAGGTGTCCAGAAACATGATGGTTTGAAAATTCGTGTTAAATGAACAAGCAGTACTGTGTGCTGGTCTGCTGGGTGTCTGATTTTACGAGCATCATAGTTCTGCCTTATGGTTGCGTTCCAAATTACCACTGACGTGATTTTTCTTGCAAAAAATGACTTCCAACTTTGTGGTTAATGGAATAAGACATGGACTATAAGGGATGCTGTGTTTTTTATGACAAAGAAAGGTTATATACTACTAGCTTTTAGTGGAAGCTTATACAAGCTCCTTTGGGGAATGGAACTTGCAGGCGGACATCTGCCATGCCTACCAGATCATGAAGAAGGGCGGACTCAAGGACGAGAACATCATCGTCTTCATGTACGACGACATCGCACACAGCCCGGAGAATCCTAGGCCTGGTGTCATCATCAACCATCCCAAGGGTGGCGATGTCTATGCTGGGGTTCCAAAGGTAACTCATATTTATTCCTGCAGACTTTATGCTAGTTGGAGAAGTTCAGAATTACCTTTTTACTAAGTGGAGTAGTTGTGAAAAAGAAAAGTTGCATGGTGAAAATATTATAATTTAAGTATTTAACCCCCTAAAATACAATAGCATCAGGTACTGCATTGAAAATGACAGAAGGCCTAAATTTCCATCGCTCTGACGTCTTTGGCCAATTTGTTCTGAACAAGAAAAGCTGAATTGGCCCACCGCAATTTGGTGGAGATAAAGCTAGGACAACTTGATTATAATTGAAATTTTCTACGTACTAATGTCAACATCTTTAGCACTAATGGTTACACAGCCTTATTCTTAACTTTCCATCCATTTGGTTAAAATTACTCTGATTTGCACTGCAGGATTACACTGGGAGGGCGGTCAATGTCAACAATCTATTCGCTGTTCTACTTGGCAACAAAACCGCTGTCAGTGGTGGGAGCGGCAAGGTTGTGGACAGTGGCCCCAATGATCATATTTTCGTTTTCTACAGTGATCATGGAGGTCCTGGTGTCCTTGGTAAGTACTCACAGCTAGTCATTCTTGTACTTCATTTAGATTACCTATTTACTTCAATCAGATATCAACATACATGTATGTCAAACCAAAATATCCACAGCTGTTTACTCTGCCAAAAAATTTCAGGGATGCCTACCTATCCGTACCTCTATGGTGATGACCTTGTAGATGTCCTGAAGAAGAAGCACGCTGCAGGGACCTACAAAAGCCTGGTAACAGATCAGTCGCTTGCTCATTCCTGCTTAGGGTGTGTTTACTTCCAGCGAAAAGGTGGTAAAAAAGTCACATCGGACACCGTAACGCACTGTATCACTTTTCGTTTGTTTGTGGTAATCGTTGTCCTACCATGACCTAACTAAGCTCAAAAGATTCGTCTCGTCGTGTACATCAAAACTATGTAATTAGTTTTTTTTATTTACCCACGTTTAGTGCTCCATGCATGAAAAGAGAGATTTGATGTGATAGTGAACAGTGAAGTTTGGAGAGAGAAATTTTGGAACTATGCAATTAGTAATGTTTGTGATGCGTGAAGGAGTGACTTGAGCTGTATGCCTGTTCTCTCACAATTTGCAGGTCTTTTACCTTGAAGCATGTGAATCCGGGAGCATCTTTGAGGGCCTCCTGCCGAAAGACATCAATGTGTACGCGACAACTGCTTCAAATGCAGAGGAGAGCAGCTGGGGGACGTACTGCCCTGGCGAGTTCCCGAGCCCTCCGCCAGAGTATGACACCTGCTTGGGAGACTTGTATAGTGTTTCTTGGATGGAAGACAGGTACTTGATTTCTATATATTGCCTTCACTGCATTTTCGTAGTGTGAAATGTTGTCCAGATCTTGTCAAACCGATTCACATGTATGGCCATGTAAATGAGTCTGTTCTGGTTTCGCTCACATCAGTGGTTTAAGTTACTTGACAAACAAATATGATAGATAACATGGACACATAGTACTGTATGATTTGTTATCCGGGAATTATTAACTAATTATTATGATATTGGTACCTGATAACATGACTACTTCTCTGTCTTTGTTAATTAAAGTCAGACACGGAGGATAATGCATGTGTTGCTGTACTTAGGTGCATATGCTTGAAAAGAAATCTATTGATTTGCACCCACGATATGATACCCAACAACAGTTGGTTTGGACCATGTGCTTTGTACTGAACTCTCAAAAGAATAAGAAATGAGATACTACGCATGAGTTATCACCAGCTATTCTGCTTTCCTTACCAGCTCACAGTCTACTGACAAACTTGACCAAGCTCTATATCAGACGACGTTCAAATTTGCAGCTCAGCTGCAAAGTTATGCATTTGATTACGCCAATTTTTGTAGTCTAGAAATCTGATAACCCTGGAATGGAACTAGAGCCATTTGTTCGTTTTGTAGTGCCTTGTGTTTTACCATTCTGCAAAATGCCAGCAATTTTAGAGGAGATTAGCTGCTCATATAATATCATTCATCTTCGTTTAAACTTTGAAGTGAGTTGTAACCTTTCTTCATTTAGCACTTACTTGAAATTTCTCAAATTTTGACAGTGATTTCCACAATTTACGAACTGAGTCTCTCAAGCAGCAATACAATTTGGTGAGTGTTTTGAACTTGATTTGTTAAAATTACCTTATAAGAATATTTCAATGTGCCTAATATATTAAACTTATTGGTTGATCAGGTCAAGGATAGGACATCGATGCACAACACATACAGCTATGGTTCCCATGTGATGCAATACGGCTCATTGGACCTGAACGTGCAGCAGTTGTTTTCGTACATTGGAACAAACCCTGCTAACGATGACAACATGTTTGTGGAAGGCAATTCACTGCCATCAGTCACAAGAGCTGTTAATCAGCGTGATGCTGATCTTGTTTACTTCTGGCAGAAGGTTTGTATACTGTGAGAGAGTTAATCATCTTAATTGTTGACAGAAGATCTCCTGACATCTTTTCCGCAATTTATGCATCGTTTGATGAATAAACCAACTGATTGATTTCTTTATCTCTTGTGCAGTACCGGAAATTGTCTGAGGGGTCACCTGGGAAAAACGATGCCAGGAAGGAACTGCTTGAAGTGATGGCCCACAGATCTCATGTTGATAACAGTGTTGAGCTGATTGGAAGCCTTCTCTTTGGCTCAGAGGATGGTCCAAGAGTTTTGAAGGCTGTTCGTGCAGCTGGTGAACCTTTGGTTGATGACTGGAGCTGCCTCAAGTCCATGGTAAGCCTATTTGCAGCTAAATCATGAAACAACTCTTCCTTTTCTTCCATTGTTGCATGCTTGACAAACCTCTGTATTTTCTTCAGGTTCGTGCTTTTGAGGCGCAATGTGGGTCATTGGCGCAGTATGGAATGAAGCACATGAGATCCTTTGCAAACATCTGCAATGCTGGCATCCTTCCTGAAGCAGTATCTAAGGTCGCTGCTCAGGCTTGTACCAGCATTCCTTCCAACCCCTGGAGCTCCATCCACAAGGGTTTTAGTGCCTAAATGATGCATAGGTGAAGCGAAATATTTCAGCAGCTCCACCATACCAAACTCCATTACAATCCTCAGGGGTGTTAGTTCTTGAAGCATAGGTGAAGCGAAATATTTCAACCGCTCCATCATACCAAATTACATTACAGTCCTCAGGGGCATTAGTGCTTGAACCAAGGTGAAGCAGACTTATGCCATTATTTCAGCTGTTCCACCATACCAGATTACCATAGTCGTGTCCGATTTCCGGTGTACATACATAGTCAAAAGTTATGGCAGATATAATTTGTCATTGCTGTACATATTCCCTATAGTTTGTTAGCAAATGTGTGCAGTTTGTACTTCCATTAATGAAGAACACATTGCTGCTATTCTTATATCACCAACTTAAATTTGTTCATCACATGGGAATTTGTTCTTGATTCTTGCAGGGAAATGAATTTGTTCATTACTTTGTTTTTCTTTTTGTTGCATTATTTTTGCAGTAGCATATCTTCATGCTCTTCTGCTTACAATAGCACGCATCTGCAGACTGCAATAGATACTGAAGGAATTCCGTTGTTGCTTTTGAGCTGCGAAAACAGTTACCATCTCTCTCCCAAATTATGCTAGGGTTGGGAGTCTAGACTGTACAAGTGTACAACTTTGCAGAAAACTGTGCACTTGTTTTCTACTGTTGATTGGCACAGACGTGTAGTCTCCACATTTTCAATGCCCTTGGGCCAAGTAATTGCTACACGTCTGAACAACCTCTTGCATTCTCTGAATTCTGGTGTGACTGCCTAGCTTAATGTTGATCGGAGTAAACAGAGACACGCCTGTCTTCAGATTCCATGGCAAATTTCCAGGCTGCAAGAATGTCTGCAAGAAACACATATGTCAATCCCATGCAAGTCTGTCAGGCAACTGGATTGACAACCCTGGATACATTGAGTAATCCAGCAGCAGTATACCATTGTAGTTTTTGTTTAAGGTAAGTGCAGTTAGGTTATGGTTCCATTGCAATTGCAAGTACCAACGGCCACGCTATGAAACAGAGGGTAGGAGCTGCCATTTCCAGGGCCAGGGGAAAGCAAGACAGTAGTACCATACAGTTCCAGCCAAATTAAAGCTGCGTGTAGGCCATAGCGCTAGTGCTTCCTACTTCTTTTGATCTTCTTCTCGGTGTTTAGTTCATGTGAAAAGAGAAAAAATGAAGTGAAAATGTCACATCGGACACTGTAGCACTTTTCGTTTGTTTGTGGTAAACATTGTCCTACCATAACCTAACTAGTCTTAAAAGATTTGTCTCGTCGTGTACATCAAAACCATCCAACTAGTTTTTTATTTATCCACGTTTAGTACTCCATGCATGAGGAGAGAGATTTGATGTGATAGGTGAATAGTGAAGTTTGGAGAGAGAATTTGAGAAGTTGAACAAGTACCAACGGCCACGCTATGAAACAGAGGGTAGGAGCTGCCATTTCCAGGGCCAGGGGAAAGCAAGACAGTAGTACCATACAGTTCCAGCCAAATTAAAGCTGCGTGTAGGCCATAGCGCTAGTGCTTCCTACTTCTTTTGATCTTCTTCTCGGTGTTTAGTTCATGTGAAAAGAGAAAAAATGAAGTGAAAATGTCACATCGGACACTGTAGCACTTTTCGTTTGTTTGTGGTAAACATTGTCCTACCATGACCTAACTAGGCTTAAAAGATTCGTCTCGTCGTATACATCAAAACCATCCAACTAGTTTTTTTATTTATCAACGTTGTACATCAAAACTATGTAACTAGTTTTTTTATTTACCCACGTTTAGTGTTCCATGCATGAGGAGAGAGATTTGATGTGATAGGTGAATAGTGAAGTTTGGAGAGAGAATTTTTGAAAGTTTGATGATGGGATGGGGAACTAAACAGGGCTTTGGCTGGCAAGCACATGCAACGCAATTATGCGATAAAAAGTACGTACTAGTAGCCTCCCATCTGCAAGTTTATTTACGCCTGCCGCTCTTTTGTTCGCGGAGGTAGCCAGTACTCGCTAGCTAGGCCTCTCACTAGTACGGGACGAGTTCGCGCCGGCGCCAAGGAGACGAAACCGACTGAAATCAAGAAGTATGTCCGGGACACAACACATGGGACCGTGCAAAGCGAGAGGGTGCCCTCCGGCACCACGCTTGTTCTGGCTCGAACATGGGTGTCCATGTCCTTCTTTACTGAATATAATGTCAGGTAGGAGAAACTATAACTTTTTGGGGCGAGAGAATTGCCGCTAAGTTTTATTAGCCGGCGGTTTATTCACCGCAGTACATGTGAAGTTTAGTGTATGGTATGTGGAACATTGAGTTGAAAAGTTTGAGCATAAGAACTGCCACACAAATAACATGGGACGTCGCTCGAAAAACTTTTTGTTGTAAGATTCTTTAGACATACTCTCTCCGTCGGAATAAAAAATACAACTACCGTTTTATGAGGAGTCAAACATTTTTCAAATTTAACTAAATTTATAAAAAAATATTACTAAATTTATGTCTATAAACAAATTTAGTGTGAAATAAATTCTATTATTAATCTAGTAATACTTATTCTATATCATAAATATTAGTATTATTTTTGTATAAATTAGATCAGATTTTAATTATTTAATTCCTTCTGAAGCGAGAGTTGCATTGTTTTTTAGAAGAAGGGAGTATCTCTGAGTGTTTATTCCAACTTATGTATCACAAGCTACAGAGCACATGAGTGATGAGTCTTTCTAACGAAAAAGTCTACTATGGGGACACAACAATGCAAAGCACAATTGAAGCTGTAAAGACAGTGTGGCATCTTTAGGGGACCTACTAGCCTGTACCCAGCACAAAACGACACGCACGGAATTCATGTCCTGTTGTTCTGAATGATCCTAAGCCTTAATTTAAGCACTGATTTGGGCAGCCGGCTAGTAGAGCAGGTGGAGGATTAAATTTTTTGAACAGCTAGCAAGGCAAGAAGCCAGCTTAGTACTAGTATAATCTGTGCTTATTAGTTTAACCCAAAGGATCTGCTGAAGCTTCTATATACCCGCCTGTCAAGATGCTTGTCAAGATTAATATGGCAGTGGCAATCATGTCAAGCATAATGCGACAGGGATTCAGTCTCAGATTTTAGATCTTTTTTTTTTGTTTCGGCTGGAAAGTCGCAATTGGAAGAATAATTGCCCACGATTATAATGGTAGAGAAATCAGTGGTGGTGGTATAATATAGTACGTAGTACACCGTAACATCGTCTAGTAGGTCGATCCACTCGCTCGCGACGACGTAACGTGCGCGGCAATTTCTGCTGACGAAGACCGAGTATCAACCCGACAAGCACGTCAAAATACTGTCAGAGTGTCAGTGCTTTGCTTGCTTTGCTTTCACTGACAATAGTTTTCGGTAGGAAATTTGTTGCAGGAGTGCATCCACACATCCAAACATCTGCGTCCTGTGAAATCTAAGCAATGGGGCCACATTGCTTCGATCGATTTCACAAGGATCAAGTCAAAATACTTGTGTTCCTAGATAATGAAAGGTGATGGCACTCCACTCCAATGACGACGAAACAAATGCGTTGGTTCAGAAAGGGGAAAAGACTTTATTTAAAAAAAAATTATGGCGTGAGAAGTTGCCGGGTGTTTAAACAGGCATTGTAAAACTGATAATCCCTTGTGTGCCACTAGGATCCATAATCCATATACTTTGCTCGGGTTATGCCAATTTTGCTATTGCAAATTAGGATCGATCGGCTACAGGATTTGAAAGAATGGAAGGGTCTGCTCTTGCAACTCTGGAAGGCCATGGAATGGAAGCTAGCTAGCTTCACTCGGCTGTGCGTGATTGCGAGGCGTAATTCACTTGGCTTCGCGCCGGTTCATATATGTAGCGTGGGGTAATTAGCTTCACCCGCTGGGGTGATTAGGTGAGACTGAGACCGAGGACCATGGGCGGCGTGTGCATGATGAGTGAGTGATCGACTTCCTGTGGGCTGCTTGTGGCCAGAGTACGTTAGGTTTGACAGCTAGCCGTGACACCAAAGTTGCAACCACCCCTACGCTCACGTTGATCGTCTGCGGTTGCGTCCATGGAATCTATCTGTACATCACCAGCGATCGAGCTCGCAAGGCGGTGTACCAGCAGTACCGAAATGAACTCGATCGGATCGATCGATTCTTTAACGTTGCTCTGATCGAGAGGTAGTATCGTAGGTGCCAACAAGTCCTAGACGCGCCTTGCTGTTTCCGAGCGCTGCCAATATATATGTTCTTGCAGCTAGGCTGGAGGCTGCTGGTGTTTTGTCTCCTGTCGCAAGCCTGGCTAGGGAGTTGCATGCACTTACTTGGTTGTCTCTGTACTGTTTCATTCTTTTTTTCATGGAGTTGCGATGGGGTGTACGTACTGAATATATCATCGGTTGTCGTTCCAAAATAAGGCCAGATACGATCAATCGAGCTGATGAATGGATCGGGCGCGTGGTAAAGTGTTGCTGTCTTGCAGCCTCGAAGGCTTGAAGAGACAACAACTGAATTGATACGACCGGACGCGTCGCTTTCGGACAGAAGGGTAGGGCAGATGGATGGACCGTGCGGCGCCACCGGCCGCCTCGCGCATGTGCGAACACGTCTGAATATAAGCTTGCTTGCTGCCGCTGCTCGCTCGCGCGGTCGGGCTTCTTTTTTAAGTTTTGTTGTGCCGCCGCAACGCAACACAAGTGCAGCGCGCGCACGGCGCACATATTCATATTCCACTGCACCATCATATCGCCCGCGCGCCATTTGTGTGGATGTGTGCGCAGCGCTCGTCACCGAGCACAATTAGTTACCGAATGGATCATCATTACCATCACAACCAGAATAAAATAAAGTAGGAGAGGCGAGCTATAACAGCCTACACGATCCAGGACGTGTTTCTTTCATTTGAGAAATTTTTTTCTTAAAGAAATCTTTTCTGCGTGGAGTATTAAATAAAATTTATTTACAAAACCTTTTCACAGATGAGTGTAACTTTACACGATGAATCTAATGAGCATAATTAATCCATGGTTTGCTACAGTAATAATCATCCTCTAATCGCGCGGTCAGAGGCCTCGTTAGATAGGTCTCACGAATTAATCCAGGGTTATGAAGGTAATTTTGTAAATTGACTCTATTTAATACTCTTAATTAATGGTCAAACAGGATGGAAAAATATTTCCACCCCAAAGAAATGCTCCCTCGAGTATGCTTTGCCGCGTTGTTCCTGTTTGCATGGGAGCATCTCCGGTAGTTTAATTAAAATAAGATGCTATATCGAAAAACTATATAAATACTTACAACTAGAAATATTAAATTACTTTAGCAGCATGTATTGTTTCTTGATTTAATCTAGGACTTAAATTTCTCTCTCCTTTGATCAAATATATCAATCCACCAGCCAAATAGATCATAGCATAAAAATGATCATATTAGGCAACTCCTGTTGGAGCTTTCTGCACTACGCTGCCATCACTCTTCCCCCCAATGCCTACTTCGACCACCAAACCTCAATACTAGCTCGCCAATGTACGCCCTTGCACTCACCACCATACAGGTGAGCTCCGCCGGCCCATCCTCGTTGGCTGCCTCTCCCACTCCCTACCACCCAAATTGCTCCTCCTCGAAAGTGTCTCAAGAAGAATTTGCCGCGGATTAAGGAGACAGACCGCTCCTTGTTGTTCATCCCGCCTCACTCCTCCACGGAGAGGGCACCACTGCAGGCTTCGATGAAGAGGGCGCGCATCAAAGGAGGAGATAGAGGAGACGGCCAAGCGGCACAAGGGAAAGGAGAGAGAGTAAATCAATCCATTCGTGTATAAGTTTCCAGAAGAAATATAGGTATCTAGTTTTAGATATGTTGTTAGAAAAAACATAATTTTATTCTAAAAATCTTCTCTTTGCACTGAAACATTTTTTAAGTATTTATTAAAATTTATGCTGCTAGAAAAAGAGCATAATTTTATTCTGAAATTTTCTCTATATACTAAAACAAATTTTAAGTATCCAAATTTAAATATGGTGCTGCAGAGATGCTCTAACGAATCGGCGGATGAATGAACGAAAGGAAAGGCAAATGCGAGGTGGCCACGCATTCTTCATTCCTTGACCCGCATTTTGCATTGAGACTGCGGCGGCGCGCCAAGCGTCCGGCGGCCGAAATCAGCCGTCAGTTTGTTGCCGTGCGCCGCGACGCCGAGATGGAGTGGTGGTGCGCGCGCGCGCCCGCGGCCGAACAAATAAAGGCGGCGCGGCGCGGTGCCTCTTTTCCCTTCTTTTGCGGTCTTCCGATCACGTTTTGTGGCCTCTTTCTTTGCCCAGCTCGGTTTAGGAAAAGACAATAATAATTGGTGGCACGCGCGCAGCCTTGGTGCTTGGTGCCTTTGGGCTTTGGTGGCGGTCCCTTGGCAACGAAGCAAATGGCCGGCCGGCCGGCGGAGCCGCAAATTTGTGCACTTAGAGCAACTCCAGTGGGGTGATTAAAAATAGGCCTCTATATTTCAGTTTGAGGGCCAGATTCAAAAATTTAGAGGGCCAAATGAGATACGTGCTCCAGCCCAACTGACTAAATAGGACCTCTATCCATTTGACCAGTGGGCCCCCTCTCTCTCCCGTCTTCTCTCCCGACACTCCCGTCCCCCGACGCTCGCCCGCACCGCCCGACGCTCGCGCCGCCCGATGCCCCCGCGCCGCCGCCAGACACCAGCGCGCCGCCGGCCGTCCTCCTCAGCGCGCCGCCACCTCTCTTCCCCTCCTCCCCCAGCATCTTCTTCCTCGGGCGCATCGAGATATCAGGGAGAACAGATGGAGATTTCCTCGTTCTTACAAAAATATTTATTAAAAAATAATATATGTATGCTTTTATAAAAGTATTTTTTTAAAACAAATCTATTCATATGATTTTCACATTTCCAAAGATGGGCCGGCGGCGCAGCAGCGGCCGGAGCATCTCCTCTTCCTGCTACTCCTCTCCACGAAGTGGCGACGGTCCACGCGGTGACGCCGTGCGCGACAGCGTGGGCGGCGAGGAAGCCGAGCTCGACGGCGCGCCACGGCGAGCGCGAGGAGCACGGCGGACGCCGCCGCGAGCATGGCCGATGCCGCGAGCGCGAGGGCCTAGCGGAAGGCCCGCGGCGGTGAAGGCTTCGGCCCGCGGAGGAGGAGCGCGTCGCACTCGGGAATGGCAGCCGGCCCCGACGACTCTTTGCGGCGGCGGGCGACGAGCACGAGGGAGGCGGCGAGGAACGTGAGGTCGACGGCGGCGAGGAGGGCACGCAGAGAGGAAGAGGAACGCGAGAAGGCTGGGGGCGGCGCCACTTCGCCGTCGGCAGCTCGGCGCGCCTGCGGCGGGTGCGGATGGCGCCGGGCCCGGACAGGACGAGGAGAAGCACGCGACGGGGGGGAGCAATCGGCAGAAAAGAGAAAAAAAAAGATAGAGGGAAGGATAGAGGGACCCTAGATTTGTGGGCTCTATCCTAAAAGTTGGTGGGTTCCTATTTTTAGTCACCTGGATAGTCACTCCATTGAAGGGTGATTTTTTGTCCAGGGTGACTAAAAAGCCGGGCCTAGATAGTCATTGGGCTGGAGATGCTCTTACAGTACGTACGGAACGGGGCCAGGCGTCGGCTCGACAGGATCGGACGCGCCATTCTTCTTTGCGGCTGCGCGAGCTGCGAGTATGCGGCGCGTGCACAACCATGCAATGCAGGCATAAATGTGCATGATGCATCTCAACATCTGGTCCATCTTTTGCAGGCACGAAGCTTCATTCCTCCCTTTTGCAATGGCGTCGCGCGTGCGTATGCGTATGCCTACCTGCCTACCACACATACTTCTTCGGTTGCTCCTTGCTATTCTTGTGTACGTGCGCCACCGTACCGTATGCGACTTTAAGTGAATATATATAATATATAGTATAATGCAAGTGGCAGCTTGCCAGGCCCGCACTTGCTGCTTAACCCACCAACTCGATCAAGCTAGTGCCATCTCCCATGGCATGGCGCGAAAGCAACCGGAAACGGTGGAGGCAAAAAGACGGGGAGAAGTGCAAACAGACGGCAAAGAGGGACGGACGGGTAGCTGAGAAAAAGTTGCGCCGCGCTGTGCGTTCGTCCGGCACTAACCAGGTCGTACCATACATGTGCGCTTGGCACGGCCCGTCTTGCCGATGGCCACCACCGACCACGCCTTGTTGGTTGTTGCGTCCCTTCGTGGCTCCATCGACGTGCACGCCACGACCAAAGTCCACAACGTAGTAGTCTTTAGTGTCAAGAGCCATTATACATGCATAGCAGTACTATATTTGCAACGTACATATATATAAATATATACTCCTTCTACATATTATAAATTGTAAATCATTTTGGCTTTTCGAAATACATAGTTTTTCTATATGTGTACCTAGATAGACACTGTATCTCAATATATCTCAATACGTAGCAAAATTTATATATCTTGAAATATCAGAACGGATCGGAGGTAGTAGCTAGTATAGATATACACTGGTAGCGTTAAACCAAATTTGGCATGCCTTTCTTTTCATAGTTTGTTTAGATAAATCCCCTCCCTTCCCAAGGGGATTGGTCGCCTACAAAGTTGTAGGGGATTTTTACTCCCCTTTAATACCTCCAATTTTCCTTAATTCTCACCAAAACCTCCTGTTATTTATTTGTATTTGTAACATTCCAACAAACTCGTCTCAATGTATATAAGGATACGCTATGTTGTCAATTTTGCCATGAATAATGTATTTTCTCTTCAAAATCTACACTTTGATTGGAGACACAAAGCTCGCTCTAGATTCACAATCACTCATGCCTGATGCCACTCATACATGGCAAATGCAACGATCAAATTTCCATGACATACATATTTTTTTTTGCTTGCTCACATAAAGGACTAACAACTGGTACTACTCATACATGCATGTTATGTCCTATATACTTGGAGCTTTCCTGCTGGCAAAACAATGGAAATTAAACCTGATTTTACAAACCGAAACCAAAACAAAAACTGCGTATCTCAACAGAAATCATCGCTGCCCAGGGAAAAAACAGAGTATGTAAACGTAAATCATCGCCGCCGGACTGATGAAAAAGAAAAGGAAACCTCTCTCTCTCAAAAAAAAAAGGAAACCAAAAATCTCGACAGAAGCAGAACAGACGAAATCTGCTGCCCAATTCACACCCGTGCCAGCTGTCACCACGAAACCAGACCCGTTAACCCGCGACTCAACCCGCCTCCTCTATAAATATCCGCCCCTCCGCACCTTTCCCTTCCCCACCAGAAGCAGAGATCTCGTGCTCGCCGCATTCATTCTCCCACAGCAACAGATCGCCTTCCAGAACCTTCTCGCCGCCGCCGCCGCCGCAGCCACCAATCCTCGAAGCAACCAAAGCAATGGCCGGAGTCGGATCGAAGGCCCTCGTCGTCCTCGCCGTCCTGGCGGCCGCCGCCCTCTCCGTGTCCGCCGCGACCGAGGCGCCGGCGCCCAGCCCCATGTCCGCCGCCGGCGCCGCGGCCCCGCCCCTCGCCGCCGCCCTCGTCGCCTCCGCCGCCGCCTTCCTCTTCGCCGCCGTCCGCCACTGAGCCGCGGATGGGGTCGGAGTCGGACGCGGGATCCCTGCCCGCCTCTACCTAGCAGTGCTTCCACCACCACCACCGCAGCCGCCTCGCCTAGATCTATTTATTATTCAGTAGTAGTAGAAGTCGTAGGGATGGATTTGCTTGGTGTCTCGTCGTCGCATTTTGGTCGGATCTGGTGTGTTCGTTGGATGATTTTCTACCGTGTCGTGGTGTCGGGTTGTGTGATCCCACCCCTATCTTGTAGATTTACTCTGCTATCTCGTCGTGAGTGGTCGTTGGGTCTGGTTGTTACTGATATATTACTATCGTCCCATTTGATGATGATGATGCGTTGCTGCTAATCTTCGTGGATGTGTGCTTGATTTTTATTTACGCTGCGTTTATGTAAACTCGTCCTCTCGATCGGTGCGGAATTTTGAGTTGCTGTCAATCTGTGATGCGTGGGATTCGATTCGGTTCTACTCCGAACCTCGGAGCCTGCGTAGTTGCGACGCAGAGGTTTCTGCTGATTCTCCGCGGTCGATCTGAAGTCAAATTGTGCGAGGATCGATCTGCTTATTTTTTATCTTTTTTCTTCTGGAAGAAGAATCAACTTTGGGGCGTGTGTAGTTTAATGCTCCTCGTCATGGATCATTTATGAAGTCGCAAGATCGATGAAATCCATTTGCTCCTCTGTCGCTTTAAAAAACGCTCTTGTAGCTCTGAAACAGTACCATTCGTCTCCTGAACTTCAATCTTCTCTATCTTAAATTGATCTTGTGAAATTAAAAAGAAATCTTCCTCATCTTAAATTCATCTTATGAAATCAAAAGAATGCAAACTCGCACCGTTCGTCAGTGCCAATTGTAAAATACAGTAGTGAAGAATCCGTTCTTCCGAATCCCGAGGCGACAAAACTACGGATACTGCAGATTAAACATAGACCGCGTGATGACTGCGTGTACCCTCACGGCTGGCACATGAGCGCTGTTGGGGATCATGGAGCCGTATCGTATGGATGGGGGCAGAGTGGGCATGGGCCTCTCTCCTTTTGCTGCAGCTGCACTGACCGGTCGTTTGGACGGTCTGGCTCAGCTTGACCGAGACCCGCAGGCAGCCACGTTCCTTCCTTGATGAACAGCAACCGCTGGCTGTTCGGTTTCTGTGTTTCGTGTTTCAGCACCATCCTCCTCAACTTTGAACTTTGAATGCTACGAACACCAAGTGCTTGCAATGCTATCAGCAGGAAGGGATTGTAGCTGGAAGCATGGTTGGGTGCTCTGCTCACTAATCCAACAGGCTTCTCTCCCCTTGTACAGAGACGGGAACAAAGACAATTACGTACTATATGCTTCGACAGAATGATATCAGGATTCAGGAAAGTAAGTTTTTTCTTTTATTGAGAGTAGAAACGTGTAGCCGACGGTTTTACTAGGAAAATAGTGAGCGACTGAGCGTGCATTATTCGGAGGCTTTTGACCATTTGGGTCCCCCGGACAGCAGGAAAGGGCAAGGCAAAGCACGCGAATGAAACCATCATGCACGCCCCAAGCCTGCAGGCTGCAGCCATGTGCCGTCCGGGCTGTCCCGTGTAGGCGCCGGCCTTGCGGGTTCCCACTGCTGCCTTTTGCAGTCGTTCTCACGGTCCCGGTCTTCAGTAATCACAGTGTCAGGGGTAGGGGTGGTAACGGATCGTGGCCCGTTTGTTCCTTCACAATTTAACTTGGCTCTAACAAAATTTAGCTCAAAAACTAGTATTATTTTGACCCTGCCCTAATCCGACCCGATCCTTAAAATTTCTAGTACAAAAGTGAGGGCCCTTTACCACCCCTAGTCAGGGGCCAGCTCGTGTTCTTACCAAGAGATGGGAAGGGTAAGGTGTCAAAACTCTGGGAGTCTGGAGGCCTTGAGATGGCAAATGGCAAATCAAATACTAGTATGTAACAAGAAGGATGTGCAAGAGTAATCAAAGAGATGAACAGTTTTTTTCTACTTTAGATTCTGCTTACACCAGCAGACAGTGAACCAAGGGGAGGCGATAAACTGATAATCACAGTGTCATCGATGGGGGCGGGGGAAAACAGGTGTCACACAATGCTGGTAACAAAGAGCTTTTTTAACCCATTATTCTTAACGGTATTGCCGTCTGACGTGGGTTAAAAAGAAGCATATCCTCTCATTTTCTCAACTAACAACAATGGGCCAACATAGTTAAACCTTCTGTCCATTCTCTTCATTACTAGTGATTGGCGCGCGCCCAGCACGCTGCCGGTTAACAGTTACACATTAAACGTTAAACATAGTGAAATACATACAACACATATAGTAATATTAATCTACATAATCTGGTTTAGTGGTAGCTAAATACAAACAAATCGGTATAATTACAGGATTATCGAGTTTGTTGATAGTTGGGTGCATCATCAGCTTGGAGGAAATAATCAGCACCGATATGACATGACTTCTTATCTTACCTGCTTTGGTTGATGAACAAGCACTTGGTTAGCATTTCTATTTTCATGCTTTGGGTTCACAATCAGAGTCTACAGATATATAAATTTGTATGACACAACAAATAGTAGTAACGTGGAGTTTAAACAAGAATGAAACATCATATAAATTTGTTTGTACCTGTTGTACTGTAACCATCGTGAGTACTCTATCACCGGAGTGTACTCAAAGTGAGTGGAATCAATAAATCCATTTAGTAAGTACATATAAGATGAATTTAGATAGAGAAGAGAATTGTGTTACAGTGATCTTTGCCTTCCATCTAGATTTGAAAAGCCTCTTCAACTGCATCAGACTTTTTAAAGTTAATTTAAATAAACAAATATTTGAATTAGCACTGACAGAACAAATTTACAATGAATAATCAGATCATTCCAGCTTCATAGACCAAGTAATCCAATCAAATGCACAACATACCTCAGGCAAGGCATTGAAGCTTCCACTTTTGGTCATTCTAACCAATGCATCACACAGCTCAAGTTTCCTTTCTTATATTCCCTTTTATGCTGCATGTTCAGCGATTTGGATTGAATTATATTAGTTCTGTATAAGAAAGGAAACTTGAGCTGTGTGATGCATTGGTTAGAATGACCAAAAGTGGAAGCTTCAATGCCTTGCCTGAGGTATGTTGTGCATTTGATTGGATTACTTGGTCTATGAAGCTGGAATGATCTGATTATTCATTGTAAATTTGTTCTGTCAGTGCTAATTCAAATATTTGTTTATTTAAATTAACTTTAAAAAGTCTGATGCAGTTGAAGAGGCTTTTCAAATCTAGATGGAAGGCAAAGATCACTGTAACACAATTCTCTTCTCGATCTAAATTCATCTTGTATGTACTTACTAAATGGACACATTCTCTTCTCGATCTAAATTCATCTTGTATGTACTTACTAAATGGACACATTCTCTTCTCGATCTAAATTCATCTTGTATGTACTTACTAAATGGACACATTCTCTTCTCGATCTAAATTCATCTTGTATGTACTTACTAAATGGACACATTCTCTTCTCGATCTAAATTCATCTTGTATGTACTTACTAAATGGACACATTCTCTTCTCGATCTAAATTCATCTTGTATGTACTTACTAAATGGATTTATTGATTCCACTCACTTTGAGTACACTCCGGTGATAGAGTACTCACGATGGTTACAGTACAACAGGTACAAACAAATTTATATGATGTTTCATTCTTGTTTAAACTCCACGTTACTATTATTTGTTGTGTCGTACAAATTTATATATCTGTAGACTCTGTCTCTTATACACATCTAGATGTGTATAAGAGACAGCTGTCATCTTCTGGATTATTTTGTTTTGTAAATGTAGTTGCCTTGTTACCAATCAGGATACAAACAAAAATGCTATATGATTCTGTCGTGGTCATATTATGTTACGAGAAAACTTATACGTGCCCCTTTGAGAGGACGCACTCTGCTTCCTGATTGCTTGTATATCTCTCCGCATTTGCTTTGGTACTTGGCAAAGGTGAAGCGTGCATCAGAGAACCACGACACTTTGGTCTTCGAGGAACAAATACCTGGTTGACCTGTAACGCTGCATTGTGATCTGACTGATTGTTGTTGAAGCTGGCTGAGTTTGCTGAAGGCTAATTCATAGGGAGAACAAAGGAGCAGAGGTAGAAACACAAATGACGTATATGAAAGGATCCACTCATAGAAAAAAAATGAATATTTTCCACAGCAGCACTTTCTGATTGCTGATATTATTGATACTACTTTCTGATTGCTGATATTACTGTTGCTATTTTGTACTTCTTGGAGTGTTGGAGGGAAAAACGAATGCCTTCCCAACTACAGGTCAGTGCAGTTAGTGTCATGGTGTCAAGTTACAGTACAAGTTTGCGGTTGTGAAATGAAGATAATTATATTCCTATTCCACAGCCAGCCACAGGAAGGCAGCAAAGATGAAAGACCTACTACGTTTCTCTATCTCTGACTCTGACTGCCTCACGGTACCAATGTGCAGATCCTACAGCCCTGCCATCATATCTGCCATCCACACACACATACTTCCATGTATACTAGTGATTGGCGCGCGCCCTTGCGCGCGGCTGATTAACAGTTGCACACTAAACGTTGAACATAGAGAAATACATAAGACTTGTCAAAAAAAAGAATTACATAAGACACATGTAATAATATTAATCTAGATAATCTGGTACCAAAGTTTAGTAATGCTTAAATACAAACTTGTCAGTATAATTACAAGATTATTAAGTTTGTTGATAGTTGGGTGCATCATCAGCTTGGAGGAAATAATCAGCACCGATATGACATGACTTCTTATCTTACCTGCTTTGGTTGATGAACAAGCACTTGGTTAGCATTTCTATTTTCATGCTTTGGGTTCACAATCAGAGTCTACAGATATATAAATTTGTATGACACAACAAATAGTAGTAACGTGGAGTTTAAACAAGAATGAAACATCATATAAATTTGTTTGTACCTGTTGTACTGTAACCATCGTGAGTACTCTATCACCGGAGTGTACTCAAAGTGAGTGGAATCAATAAATCCATTTAGTAAGTACATATAAGATGAATTTAGATAGAGAAGAGAATTGTGTTACAGTGATCTTTGCCTTCCATCTAGATTTGAAAAGCCTCTTCAACTGCATCAGACTTTTTAAAGTTAATTTAAATAAATAAATATTTAAATTAGCACTAACAGAACAAATTTACAATGAATAATCAGATCATTCCAGCTTCATAGACCAAGTAATCCAATCAAATGCACAACATACCTCAGGCAAGGCATTGAAGCTTCCACTTTTGGTCATTCTAACCAATGCATCACACAGCTCAAGTTTCCTTTCTTATACAGAACTAATATAATTCAATCCAAATCGCTGAACATGCAGCATAAAAGGGAATATAATAAAAGAAACAATCAAATGAGATAGCAACGATAATCCTTGGGTGATATTTGCAGGAATTGGAAATAATGTGAGGCAAAATTCTACAGTTGGATGTTGTTCGAAATTTGGTACATTCATTTTTGTGTTTATAATATTTAAAAAGGATTGCATAGCCAGTCATCTCACTGTTAAAGATGTTGATGTCGACAGATGTCGACAGATTACATGATAGTATTCTAAATATACATATCGGACATTCATTCTAAAGGGAAGCCTTCTCTCACTCTGCAATCAAAATGCCACCATTAAGAACACGTGCCCAAGTTAATCAAAGGGATAACTTCTTATTCACCCTTGCATAAAACTACATATTCAGATAAGAAACTTGCTTACCTTTGAACTTGGTGTGACAATTCTGACTTCCAATTTGGCCTCCACCCTCCTAAACATAGTCTCTATCACACCTTTCCTGCATGAGAAAAATGGATAGGTCCAAAACACCAAAATACTCATTAATTTAGTTTGCCATATTGACTATTCTGCAAGAGATTCAGAACTATTCAGGTACAGGTAGATATTTTTGGAGTAATTTTTTTACCCTTAAATGTTAATAGCTATGAAGTTTTTTTTACCCAAATACTTTGGTGATACTGGGTTTGTACTAAGCAGCTTCTCAAGGATATATCGGTAAAGTGACAGTGTGCATTACCCACCCATGGTTTGCTTTAAGAACCAATAGCAATGGCATGATAATCCTCATATGTAATATCTGAGAGTATGAGGAAATGTCCAGCCTGTCCTTGCACCACTGCACTGCCACACAGTGTGCACAATGAAACAAAGAATGATTAGTATAAAATATTTGACCTAATGACATTATGGCCTGTTGGTAGCATCAGCAGAAATATAGAATCATCCCCTGAAAATCTGTTATGCACAGGAACGGGCAGTATGCTTCCTTAACTTATCAAATGTATTGGCCTCCTTTAGTTATTAGGTTCAGTAAATAAATTCCTCAATAGTAGTACAAATAGATACTTCATCATGTTGCAAAGCTGTATAGATACTAAAAATGAAGGATGGGAATAAAATTACCACAATTCTGTCCTGAAGACTAAAGTGACATTAGCCCCTTGTCCTGTCTGACACCAATCAGTGAGCTGTAATAATCATGAAGGGAAACAATGGACAATGCCAATACATAGTTTGGTAGGGGCAGCAGAGTAAGAATTCCAATGGCAAATAGTGGAAAAAGTAGCAGCAATAAAATATGCTATCCTTGTTTCAGATCTGGCAAAGCAATGCAGTTTCCTTCGCCAGTCATTACCTTAGAAAAAAGTAGTAAGAAAATAACATCAAAGCTAACCAGATAGAGAAGAAGATCTAAAAAGCAAAGGGGACAATTCTATCACGGTTTAACAGGTAGGCGCGGTGTATATTGGGGTACCTGAAGTGTTGACCATAAAAGTGTGGTGGAGATGGCCATTATGTAGATGCTTATAGTAGGTGATAGTTCGCATATACAGAAGACGGAAGGTGATAATCCATCTTTTCTGTATGACAGAATAGGTAATGTTCCAAAAGCAGTGGGGTCTCCATCGCAGCCTATAAGAAAACATTGATGTATTTAGGTCTCTGCATCCTAAGGCTAAATCAGAGGCAGCTAACCTGTCTGTTTTGTCTTCGGAGACCGATTGCCCTTTGGGTCGGCACCTTTCTGAAGAGCTGTTTTGCTGGGGCCACTAGAAGATGTATGAGATGGAAAAGAATGCATATCGTTAGTAGCCGGTACTAATATTAGTACGGGTACCTTTATGCAGAGTAGGAAAGATTAAGGTCCAAATATAAACTCTAGGAAGCTTTTTCACCTGAGGTAGTGTGTTTCAGTGTGTCAACAGGTGCTTTCATTTTATCTAGTGTAGCCCTTATGACCATTTGCTAATCAGACTCTTGAAGAAGGAAACCAATAGAAGGCAAAGAAAACATATGTGAAAAAATGCAGCGTAAAATAAATGAAATGTGTCTCATAGATTTGACCTTACCCTACCTACCCATTGAAGTATTCCATTACATCACGAGGGATCTCAGTATATATAGCATTGGCCTGCAAAGATGGTGATAGGAAACAATAAGGTAGTAACAGCTGAACAAGCGAAATCTGAAATTTGAAGGATGGAATTGAGTATGAATGAATGGCCAGGAAACTATTGTGCTTAGAACCAAAAAGCAAATTAGATGCTCAATTCATTTGCAGTTCTATCAAACCAAATTGCAAAATAGAAAACATCTTCCATACAGTTTAGCCACCATGGTTCAGCTTTTTATTGTTGGTAACTAAAATAAAGGAGGCCATTCATATTGAAAATTGGTGTTGTACTCGAGAATATCACCCACTAATGAAAAACAACTGGTACTGCAGTTCAGCCTGTTTTTAGGTCCCCTCTTAGAAATCTTAACATGTCATTTTCTTTTTGGTAAACAGAAAAAACAACCATTAAATCAATTAAGGTATCACCTGAATAGACGTGTATTGCACCTAGAGAAGTGTACTCCCTTTTTTTCTTATAGATGGATATTCAATAAACTAAACTAAACAAAACCTAAGAGAAGGGGCTCAATACCTATGATGCTGCCATATACTATAAAGGGGTATATGAAGCTCTCCCATTTTTTTTACCTGAATAACAAATCGTCAAAATATGGTTTAGTGGCAATAACGAACTGCATGTTTAAAAGATGAATGGCCAGAGCAATATTTAAATTTCCAGAGAAACTCAGATAACATGCACTAACACAATAGACACTTAATTCCTTTGAATTTTGTTGTTGAAATCTGCTACAGGAACCATGTTTGTACTACAAGATACGACAATGAACTGTCAGGGGCTTTGATTGCTTTTCCGAGTAGAAAAATTAGTAGTTAAGATGCAGAAAACCTGCAGTGTTTGATATCCAACTTAATTGAGCTCAGAGTTTTGCAAAACTATTAGTAGTTTAGTACTGATCTATGAGTATTAGTACTGCTGCTTAATTAACACAATGGAACCAAGAGAAAATATTACCGTTGTTGTTTGACTCAGTAACCAAATCAAGTTGTTGCTTGTCCAAATCGGACCACTCCCCCATTAGATCAAGTTTCTGTTAACCCAATTTTTCAATCTCGGAGGTGAATCTTAGACTTGAATGGAGAAGACAAGAAGAGAGGAGAGATGATGGGGTGTCCATGGCCTCCCCACCCCATCAGCCTTTCAGTTACCTGAACCATCGTCATCTTCGTTGTTGATGTGCTGCCGATTGCTTGACCTCCTCCAGCCATTGAGCCCTCTGCTACGCCTCCACTTGCCGGTGTTGCAGTTTCGCGCACAGGCCGCTGGCACCATAGAGCACCCTTTGCTGCACCTCCGGCCCCTTGTCTGTGCCCGCATGCCGCCGCCGTCAGGCCTGCTCGGGCCACCTCGACCTGGTACGAGGGAGAACAAAGAGAGGGGCTGACGAGCACCTGCCTCTCCTGCTCCGCTTGCTCCAATGCATCCTCCATTTGCCGTCCCCGTGGTGGACTGCGAAAGTTGCATCGGATGCCGTCGTCCACCTGCCTGCTGCCGCAGCTGGCCGCACAGCCGCTGCCGCCGTCACCGCTGTCCACCGCGGCTGCCGTCGCCGGCCGCGCTGCTGCTGCCCCATTGCCGCTGGAGCCACCGCCGTGCGGCCGCCGCCCGCACGGCACGCCGCTGGCCACCGTCCCTGCAGCCACCGCGCCGCTGGCCGCTGCCCCTGTGTCCGCCCGGCCCAGCCGCCGCGACGCCGCCGATGGGAGAGAGGGAGGGGAGGGGGCGGCACTGGGGGAAAGGGAGGGAGCGGCGCGGGGCGGGGCGGAGGAGCGGCGG
>OAMR01000535.1:582166-601400 GCA_900205405.1 Echinochloa crus-galli
TCATTTGATTTATTTTCTCTCTTTGATGCTTACACCTCATAACAGAACACAAAAAGAATCCATTGTTCTCTTCAACTCAGAACAAGAAAGTGAGGAAGGATTTATTTTTCCCCCAAGAAGTAGGTGATACGCCAACAACTCAATTACGACGGCCATAAAAAGCAAGAACTCAAATTACTCGCCGAATTCCGCAACCGACGATCGCGTACGACAAGCACGAACGAACAAATCGAAGCGGCGGATGAGAAAGGCAAGTTTAAATCTTTCCCAACAACCCCCTGCTTCCATGAAAAAGACCAAACCTTTCCCGGTAATTAACTGCCAAGCAAGCACGGGCGGGCGGCGGAAAAGGATGGATCGTCCTCACCTTCTCGAGCTTGTTGAAGGCGTCGGCGCCGCGGGGCGCCCATCCGGCGAGCGCGTCGCCGGCGGCCTCCGACAGCCAGAGCGGCCACCCGGACGCGTCCTTCCTCACCGCCGCGATGTGCTCCTGCTGCGGCGCCTGGAGCTGCACCTCTGCTGCTGCCGCTGCCTTGTCCCCACCTCCCACGGCGGCGGCGGGGAAGAAGAGGGAGGAGCCGGGCGCGGTGGCGAGCTTACCGAGGATGCATCCCATGGCGCGGTGGGGGTGCCGTCATGTGCCGCGGCTGCGGTCACAGCCGGCGGCGGCCGGCACCGATCGGCAGCGCGCGTCGGCCACGGGCGATGCGGCAAGGACGCCCGCGAGGACGACTGCGATAGCCGGCGGATGCAGTCATGCGGCGACCTCGGCTCGCGCGGTCTCTCTGGTAGCGGCTGTCATGGAGGCTAGGGAGTGGTAATAGGTCCGACGCCTCCGTCGCTCTGTGTCGCTCCCATGCGGGCAACTCGGGCAGACTTCGCGAGCCGCCGCGCCGTCGCCTTCCCATGGGTTTGTGTCGTCCCTCTACCGGTGGAACCTTGCTCCGGATGCCGGTGTTTCGTCGACGGCGGTCGGCGTGCGTCTCGTCTTGCGGTGGCGACGTCCCGAGCAAAGATGTTGGTGTCCTCCCGGTGAAGGCGACCTTTTCGTTGGCCGGGCGCAGTGGTGACGATTGCAGCGGCGATTTGGGTGAAATCCTTGCCTGGCATGTTTGCTGGACCGGCGGCCGTGGAAGTGTTTGTGAGCACACCTTGTTGAAGGCGCCGCTGATGAAGTCGTTGGTCAGACCGTCCCCTGTTGCGCCTGTGGGTGACCAATAACTGGGTGAAAACCGAGCCTGGTTTCTCCAGGCCGGCGGCGGCAGTGCAGGCGCGTCGTCGAAGTTCTTGTTTGCTAAGGCCAAACAGTTCTACCATGTGGTCACCCTGTTCAGTATTCAGCTTAGGGCAGAGTAGGCATTGAATGACGTAACAGTTCGGATGTTGGTTGGCAGGCTTTATCTGCGCCAAGTCTTCGTGCTGTTGCCTTGGAAGAAGCATCAATGGTGGTCGATGTCCAATGTTTTTAGTTCTTCTAAGGTCTGGCAAAAGTGTTATAGTGATCTTGTTGGTCGCGTAGGACTTCCATTGATGAGGATGTAATTTTGATGTTAGTTTTTTGGCTGTAGCCACTTTGGTCAAGGCCGGATAATATATTTTTCATTATCTAAAAAGAATGTCAGCAAAAATGAGGGAATCAGATGACGTGAGTCCATGTACATTCGACAAGGGGTACCTTGAGCAAACACTACGGAGCGTCAATGTCCTTTGCATTGATTTGAATCCAACGTACTGCAGGATCTGCATTCTGAATTCGCCGTCCATTGGAAAAGCATGACATTTTCAATTCTTCATCGGAGCAAGACTGTATATCGGCCGGTCCTAGGATCCTAGACCGTGTGAATAGGACAGACTCCTAACCAACAAGGAGTTGTTCAGGGCACGTACTGGCTCCGCTTTTGGGCACAGCTACATCAGTCTGAGGAAGACAGAGGCTCAATAAATGACGTGTGCCAGGCGCTGGAGTCTCTGGCCATGCATTTCTTCGCACACCATGGATGGCGGTCTAGTAATAGGATTACAAACTAATGCTCTCATCTATGGGACCGTGTGTGATTGCGTTGTGTTGGGCACTGTGGCTAAGTAGGAATGAATTGGTTTTTAATAATTCTCCATCTAAAACTTATTTGCAGGTACGGTTTAGGGGCACGTACTGGCTCCGTCTTTGGGCACAGCTACATCGGTCTGAGGAAGACAGAGGCTCAATAAATGACGTGTGCCACGCGCTGGAGTCTCTGGCCATGCATTTCTTCGCACACCATGGATGGCGGTTTAGTAATAGGATTACAAACTAATACTCTCATATATGGGACCGTGTGTGATTTGCTTTTTTAAAAACCTTGTGTGAGCAGACGAAGGTGCTGCGTTTCTTGTAATTTAGGCCGTAGCCTTTTGGCCAAGGCTGGATAGTTATATCCATTATTAAAAAAACAACAAGGAGGCTCCCCGTTCCAAACGGCATTGGCTTGGGTCAATTGTTAGGCCTTGACTTCAGCTTTGTTTGTATTGCGAGGTAATTTGAGAACAGAGTAATCACCGGTCCTTGGAACAGCATTCTTGATGGTGATAGCAAAAGAGAACAAACAGTCAAGCTGTTTCACGAGCTTTCCGTTAAGATTTGTTGTCTTTTTGACAAGTAGCACTACAGATAGGGCCGTGGATGGCATGCCAACGGCTAGAATTGTCGATATTTAGCAACGGGTGGATGCTCTGACAGTGCGACACATGCCTTAGGTGTAACGGTTGTAGAGTTAACAATCCTATATGACACGCAAATACGGTTAAGCAAGGTCATCGAGCCACCTCTTCGCTATCTCTACCTAATTATAAAACCAATGATTAATTCAGCGGTATGTCATAATTTTATAAAAACACCCCTAATCTATTGTCTAATTCTAAAGCAAACAAAACATCTGTCACGACGAAAATCAGACTCCCGTTCAAATCCACTTCGCCCTCCTATACTTAGTGCCAGAAGCTTTGTCATCGTTTATTATTGTGGAACCGAGCGGACGTCGAGTACAGCGGTGGAACCGTAGCTGAAGGGGATTCGGAAATAATCAACCACTAACTACAATTAGCCTAATGAAATCAACAGGCAACTAAGCAAAAATAACTAACAAGTAGCCTATAGCCGCGGATCCAAATCAGCGAATGGAAAGCAAATTCAAATCAGTTGCATGTTAGCCTACTCAAATCCTATTCCCGAACTCGTAACTGTCATCCTCGTTTGCGCAACCCTCCGTGGTTTCACGTCATCATCCCTGTGCCGGCTATCGTCGCTGTGTGCGGCCTTCAGATGCGTGCGCCGTCGCTTTGTCGTTGCCGCATTCCGCTCTGAATATGTGATGGAACCATTCGACAGAGCAGCGCACAGCCACAGGCTGTGAGCCCTCCACCGAGCTGATCCAGGTTGCCTCACGCTCTTCCCCATGCCACAGTCGTCATCTCCCGAGCAAGAAAGGAGATGGCCTTGTCTCTCTCGGTCTCGTTTGCCTCTGTTGGATTTTTCTCTTTAGCTGGAACTCAGGACCAAAGAACAACAGGCCAGGCCATGGAGTTTGCATTAGCGTGCTTGTTTAGAACGGGAAAGGTTAGAGGGGCGCGATGCCTCTTCGTCTGTTTGTTTTGTGGGCGCATGACCACAAATTTATTCCATTGAACAAGGAAGACACAAAACACGTATGTGTTTTTTTTTGCGAAACGGGGCAGATTATATTAATGAAACACAGTACATCCAGTACATCCCCCTGTTACATAAAGGACCCTGAAAGAAGTAGACATTACAACGAGGTCCTTGACAACTTCCTCTCCGATGAGCAGCTCCGTCTGCTCAGACCGGAGCCAAATCCACCCGTCGCCATCGCCGGAGACTCCAAGCTTTTGGTCTGCCGCAAGATCCAGCGCCCCAGACCCGCTAGGACGCATCTTCTTCCACTGAACGAACGTCGACGATCTCCACACCATGGACGACGGAGGAACCGAATCCGACGCCAACACGCCGGAAAGGGAGTCCAGGACGGCCGACGACAAGGCCGGCGGCCAACCAGACAAAGACCCCAGCAAGGGGAAAGACCACAACTCCACCCCGCACGCTAGAAGGTAGAGGAGATCTAACCTCACACCCTGCAGTCCGGGGATGACGACACCACCGGCGACGCCAACAGAGACCGCAAGGAGGAGGAAGGGGCTCCTGCGTCCCTCGCCGGAGACGACACCGACACCGCCGCTGCCGCCGCCGGAGAAGCACAGGAGAAAGATCACCAAAGACGACGGCCTGCACGCCATCACCGGTAGATACAAGCTAGTAGATGTAAAACTACAGCTATACAGGTCCCTCACGCCAAGGTGCCGGGCTCCCCTACCCACTCCGCCGCCCGGAGACCGCCGGAGGGGAGGGGGCCGGCGGATCGACGGGGAAAGAAGGAAGCTCCCTCGAAAACGCCTGTCCCTACTGTAGCTTGGGGAAAGAGAGGTCGAGGCAGAGCACGTATGTGTTATTGACTAGGGCAAAGGCCCATCGCGTACAGCAGGGCGGCTTTGCGATGATATTCATTTCTTGTCCTCAATTTAGAAAAAAACTTCCATATATCAAAGCAAAATTAATAAACATATAAAATGATAAAAAAACTAGAACGGTGCATATGTGATTGGTTTATACAGAGTAAGTATATAAGTGAAAGAGAACAACGTGAATATATGATAAGGGCAGAGGAGTTTGCTAAATATATTTTAAGAAGTTTTAGATTAGTAGCATGACTTAATTCAAAGTTTTAGTAATCATAGTGTTATTTTGTTTGCTTTGTTTATATATAAAAATAGAATATATCATTAAAAGATACACATCCCGTAGAAAACTAAAGCCAATATCTTTTCTTTAGCCACCAAAATCCGCAAATCTCTTTTCTTTAGCCACCAAAATCCGCCATGTACTGAGTGCACCGACCAAAACCATAACCAAGAGGATCTTGACTGAGCTTCCCCCAGCCAAAGCCCGTCAACTAAACAAAGAACCCAAGCAGCCATTGCCGATTGTATAATGCATTCCCACCAAACACCGTCTCCACTCAATGTGGATGAGGATTTTCGTAGACTCCCTATTTACTCTTTCCTTTATTTTACTTTAATACTAGTGGGGTCGCCATCAAGGTTGTTAATACAATTTTGCAATTAGTTTCGTATATATCCATATAGATTTATATTCTATATAATATTTGCCCGTAGCAACGGACGAGCATATTTGCTAGTATTCAATAAAATGTACACGTGCCGAGTTTTTTTTTCTAAATGGTCACAAAGTCAGCCCAACTATACTGTGCGACTGTGACTGTTTCCCACCAAGATGATCCCCTATGGATTACAAAGTTTATTTGAACTTTTTGCAGTGTAATTCATTGTTGCATTGTTAAGCCTCGAGGTGCTTATATAATAGTGAGTTGGTTTTTCTCAATAAATAAATAAATATATAGTGACTTGGTCACAGCCATTCATTCATCCATCACATAAACTCTTTTCAGATGTTGATCACACCAATTTTCGCCCTCGTTTGGCTGGTGGCTAGTGGCTGGCGCTGGTTTTTGCTGAGAGAAAAACACTGCTGACTGGTTGGTGGCTGGTGGTTGGCGCTGGTTTTCGCTGAGAGAAAAACACTGTTGACTCACTGAAAACAATCCAAACGAACTTGGACCAGAAGAGAGCTGAGAGGAAAGGAACGCATCGGTACCTCGTAATTGTGGCCTTTGTGGCATCACTGACGACGAGTCACCGTCCATCCTTTTCCAGCACCAAACCCAGCCACCTCACCCCCAGCTCCTGTATCCTACACGCTGTCACGGTGGGCCCCGCTGCAATAATCAAACCCTAATTGCCGTGGAATATCTGTCCAACCGCCCTCTAATTTCCCATAAATACCGGGGATTAATAATCGTAACCGCCGCACGACAGGTCAGGCCAGGCTGTTAACTACCGAACCCCCCTCCCCTCCTATAAATCCCACCCCCTCGCCTCCTCCAACCCATTCCTCCTCGCCGCCTCCACGCCTCCCGAGCCCCCAAAACCCTAGCGCCGGCGCCGCCACATCGCCGTCCGCCCGGATCCTCCCGCCTCCAGCAGCAGCAGCAATGGCCCGCGTCTCCGCCGCCGTCGTGATCGCCGCCTTCGTGGCCGTGGCCGCGCTGGCCACCGCGGCCTCCGCTGCCACCGACGCGCCGGCCCCCGCCCCGACCTCCGGCGCGGGCGCCCTCTCGGCGCCGCTCTCCGTGTGCTGCCTGGCCGCGCTCCTCACCGCCTTCCTCCGCCACTGAGCCGGCGGTGGGCCCCGCCCCGTTGGCGTCCCGTGTCTTCAGATCTAGTAGTACAGTGGTAGTGAGAGTCTTAGTGCTAGTAGCAGAGTATCGTAGCTGTGGTGACAGTGTGTTATGGAGAGAGTCATTTGTTTTGATCCGCCGGGCGGATGGATCTGAGGGTTTTGTGTGAGGATTTTGAGAGGTTTTTGATGGGTGGATTTGATTAGCGTGGTTGGTGTGAGTCTATTCCTATTATTGTTGCTTTTGTGTATCTATTGCTCACCGGGTCTGAGTATTATTATTATGATGGATTTATGATATATTAATAGTGTTATTACCTTCTCTGTGCAAATTTGATGTGGATTTATGCTTGCGTTCAACTGAAATTTCGTGGAAAATTCCTGGAATGAAATTTCATGGGAATTCCTTGAGCAATCGTTCAAATTGTTGCAAAATCTGATTCTCTCCGGAGATCAACAGGGATCGATCAGTGATCAGGACAGATGATGAGATAACGAATCTGATTGATTTCGCGTGACAACTCTGGCGTCCTGGGGCATCGGCCCTGTCCAGACTCTGCGAGGTGTGTGGTTTTGGCATGACCTGTTGAGAATCTGAGCAGATTGGTATGATTTGATATGGAATTTGTATAGTGAGCAACATGTGTCACAGCAGAGGAGGAAGGGCAAAAAGCTTGGAGGCCGACTGACCGGGGAGGCAGCTTAAACGCTAAGCAAGCGCGGGCACGCGTGAGCGAGCAATGGCCGCCAGGGGTGGCGAGATGGGGATGCTTCCGTACGGTTGTGGACAGCACATGGGCAGCGGTTGGGCGTTCGTTGTGCCCACCTGGACACCTGGCCTATGCCCCCGCCACCCACACAAACAGCCTCTACGAGGATTCTCTAGAACTTTCTTTCTGCGTGGAATTGCGCCCTTGCAGGCTGGAATTCCCCTCTCCCAAACGACTTTACGAAGGGACCGTATGTAGTTAAGAAATTCCACCGATACGGTTGCGGCTGCGACAGGAGAGAGCCTACCAACATGATGCACTTTTGTTACCCTTGGGCAGCTGCTATCTATGAGGAATGCATATCGTGTGGAATGAATTTGCTGATGTTTCCATTGAACATTGCCATACGGAAGCAAATCAAGTGGCGCACCATCTAGCTAGGCAATATTCTATTTCTAAGCAATCATCTATTTGGACCAATGAGCCTTCTAGAGTTATAGCTACATCCTAGGCTATCTTACGAATGATGTAACCCGTGGCAATAAAGGTAGCGGGACGGCATTCCCTGAAAAAAAAACACGCACTTCGTTACCCGTGGGCTTTCCAAGTGAACTCGACGACGATGAAGCCCATCAGAAAACAAAACGAAACCGACTTTGGGCTAAATGCCGGCCCTCCATGCATGACCCCAAAACTAAATTTATTACTTGATGCTACAAAATCACAGTTTCTCAGAAAATCACGACAGTATGTCCTAAAAGAGAGATAACAGGTTGAGAACAGGTAAACATGCATGAGGCTGATGAAACTGGGGGCTGAACTAATTATAAGCCTGAGATCAGGAACGATAAACTTAAATTATAATCTTATTCCTTTCCCTGACGAACTAGGCATATCGACAAAGATTATCTGTTTATTTGTGACAAGAATCAAAACAATGGGCGAAACAAAAAATGACTTTCTTCTCCAATGGAGGTCATCGCACCACCTAACCCATATATCGAAACTAACTAAACAGTTCGGCTTGCTTTTTCTTTCCCCAGAACCAGCCTAAGCCACGGACAAAAAGGGTGAGAAGATCCCTGAGCAGGAGCTAATCCAAGTAGAAAAGCGTCACGATCTTCCGAAGGTTCTTGGCCTCCTGGCATGTCTCCATCAGCAGCTTGCTGTCATGGAAGGCGAAGCAGATCACCTGTTGGACCTTCGAGATGATGTCCATGTTGCATAACCTAAAGATCGCGAGAGATGCCATTAAGCATAAAGGTGATATTCAAGTGACCATAATGATTTAGAGAATGTGACTCGTCTTGTCCTTACGAGAGGGATAAAACAAGGGAAGTATACTGAAACAAAATACAAGATATTTAGACTCGGCAAGAGGCAAAAAGACACATGATTGGCTATCTACACTATAATACCCAAAAGATTTTAAACTTTTGTCACGGCAACAGTGTAGCATCAATTCTGATAAATAAATGATTCTACAGCTACAGATGCATACCCTTGGACAGATCCCAATCTAGTGGCATCAACTGTCAACTGCTGGTATTGACTCAAGGTCCTATATTCATGTCTATATAAATGAGGCAGCAGATACTCTTGCAAAATGCACAGAACATGGTGTTGGTTCTGTGTGGCATAAAGAGGTTACGGGTAGTACCCAAACCATCTATGTAACCATCAATTTGAGTTAAACAAAGTGATGTTTGTTTCGTCAAAAACATAGTTGTTATTTCGTGCAATCTTTGAAAATAGCTCGAACTAAAATGATACATTCATCAGGCATGGGATTGAATAGGTAATAACAAGACCACTGGTGGCAAAAATATACAGTATAGAAAAAAAAACTATGAGCAATTTGAAAAGATATCTGACTGACCTGCTAGCCTCAATTAGTGGCAGATGGTCATACTGTGGTTTTTCAATCAAGTTTTGTACCTACAAAATTTACAAAATGTTACTGAAGCATTTCAAAATTACCATATGGAAGTAGAACATCAGCTATTAAATTCCTGAGGCATGCTATTAGAATTAAAACATATGACAGTGGATGCCTAAATAATCTAGCTATCTAGCCAGAATCCCAGATCACAGCATAAGGTTGAATGATTCATATGCCACGGCGAGACATTCTAACGTCGTGATCACATTGATTTTTGAACATATTTACGATCAAGCTAGATAAGGATAGCAACAAAACATCCTGGGGATCTAAAATAAACTGCACAACTTTCTTATGAAAGAACTGACACACAGCAGAACTGAAGGTTTGGGTAACAGCAAAGTTATTCAGAGTTCTGTAAAAATAAATAAAATGCTCTCGTCAACTATTTATCTTTGTATTACTCTATTGTCTATACAGAAAAGCATATATCATTCTCTTTCAGTAGGAATAACAAAGGACAATGTTCTCCTCGTATCAATGTTGACATGTATGATCAGGGGGAGATAAGAGTAGAAAAGTGGCTGTAAGACCTAACTTAGAGGTGACAATACTGTAGTTTAGTGTAAATCGGGTATCGTTAAATATGAGTTTAGTATAAATCAGGTGATAGAAAAGCACAGCTAAGGAAGCTCACTCATTTGTCATACAATCAGTTTCATCATGACTACACCATTCTGAACATCCTATGGACTATAAACATAATTCATTCGCAAAAATGGGTACATCTTATCCCAAATCTTCCCACAATTGTGTAAATATGCTGAAAATACAGTGATGAGCAGTCTCGATACAAAATCACTAAATGCCAATAGTAAATATATATAACAAAAGGTAAGTTGGCGTGCATTGGGCTCTATAGTAACAGGTCTGGAACTAAGCTTTACTACAAAATGACCAATTCAGAATAGAAATATCAGGAAGTCTTACTTTAGACAACAGTTCTTGGCTTTCAGGAGGCTGCTTCTTTAGACTTTGAGGTAAAATTACAGTAAGTAACTCTGGCTTTTCTGCTCTTAAAGCACCCCTGATAACAGCTGCATTAGTTCCAGAAGCCCCAGATGTGAATATATGGTTTTTCTGCAATTTATACACAAAGATATTAATAATGCTAGAAGACTCAAATATTATATGAATGACAATGGCACATAAATCAGGGAGAACATATGAATAACAATGGCACATAAATAGGGACATACTGTTATGATCATAGCATAGCTCAGGATCTCAATAAGCTGTTGGTGCATGAATCCCATGTTGCGGGTCCCGAAGAAACCTATTGCACGAGGTCCTTGCTGCTGAATAGCCAACAGCTCCTGCATTACCACCAATTAAATGAGACTCAGTTCGCAAGATAAATCAATTCATAAAGGCCATATATGCTAAGTACCATTCAATACTGAAATTATGATTGTACCAAACTAACTTTCAAAGGTTAATAAGCACTAAAATTAACTTTGAGTAAACTGAGCAGAAAAAAAAAGCAAAGCCAGTATAAAATGCTTAGGAAAGTTTACCTGTAGGTAATCTAGATCAGGGATCGGCTTGTATTCTGGTTCAGCAACCATTGCAGTACCTTTGACGAGAGTCTCTGTCTGAGTAGGAATCCTTACACCATCATCATCTGGCCCAAACATAATAGCACCACCTATTCCTTGACTCCTCACATCAGCTTCATGCCCATCTCTTCGCATGTATCCGCAGAGCAACTATACGAGCACAATAAAAACAGCCCTGGCAGTAAATCATTAGTGAAAACCAAATATATTACAGCACCCGGAAATAAAAGTTCCAGTTTTACAATTTTAGTTTGCATTCATGCTGACTTGTCAAAATTAGCTAGCCGTCAAGTGATCTAGAGTAATACCATACCACAAAAGAGGCCACAAGCCCACAACCATTTAGGACATAACCTAAATTCACTGAGCATATCTGTATACCTATTTTGAATCAAACTTTCTGAAGACAAAGCAGAAAATTTGAATAAAGAGAGCAATAAAGGTGGCGAGAATCCCAAGCATTGGATTCCGAATAAATGTTAAGGTCCGGCTGAACCCAATTCAGTGGGACATATAAGTATTTAAAGGGATCTAGAAGTTTAGCCTCTGAGCAGCATAGTTCACTCTTTAAGGGGTATGCTAAAGAAAAGATACATGCAAACACTTTTGACATTGTAATGATAACATCCCACAACATGTATCTGCAAAAGATGGTTAACTTTATGAGTGGTGTGTATCTTTATCATCTACCAGCCAGTAAGTTCCATATCAATTGAGATCAGTACTATTCTGAGGTGACCATAACTTATTCTGCATCTTAATCTCAACCACGTGGTTGGGATTGAGGCATAGTTCAGACACAGGAAGGTGTGAGTACAGGATCTAAACATCAGCAACACAAGTAGGATTTGTTGTTACAGACTGTTGAAATATCTAATTTTGACTGAACTTTTTCTTCTGTGGTAAGAATTTTGTGAGACCATTTCACCTATTATGCTATAGACTTATATTACAATCATGGCGTGACTACAAAATCTACACATTGCAGAGGATTCAATGTGCATATAGTCTCAAATCGAGACCATTTAGTCTGCCATTTCCCTGTTGATCTTTGAAGGTGAAATTACACCAAGCATCCCAGAATTGCCACCACAGAAGCAATGCCATCAAGAAACAGTTTGACAAGAAAGAGGAAAAAAATTTATCTTTGGAGGTGAAATTCTACCCCCAACCCATGATATCAAACAGAGCACAAAAGAAATCAAGTTTATCCATAGGAAGCAAGTACCCGGTTCAGCCGCGCCACTGCCAGCGGCGTCGTTGTCTGCTTCTTGGCCCCCTGAGCCCATGCCAGCACGGCGGCGCCGGGGCACCGTGAGGCCGAGGAGCAGGGCAAGAAGCCGCCAAGTCTCAGGTTCGATGGCGGCGGCGTCCTCAACGAGGGAAGGCCGCCAACGGGCGCCGCGGCGCAAGAACCCGCCATCGTCATCTTGCCGCCGATTCCAATCTACGAAGAGGGAGGGGAAAGGGGGGAGGGAGAGCCGCGTGAACTGGTGCGCGTGGCGGCGCTCTCGTGACCAAACCAAGGATGGCTGCGCGGCGCGGCGCAGGTCATGTGGGACTGGGAGGGGAGGGCATTGCTGGGTGGGCTCCTGGGGATGAGACGAGAGAGGAGGGGGGGAGGAGAGGAGACGGCACGGCACCAGCTGGGCTGCGGCTGAGGGCGCAACTGGCTCAGAGGCCGGTTTGTTTGGTCGCTTCCTCTGGCGGCCTCGCTGGCTGCTGTGGTGCGCGTGTGGGGGAGAGCTGGACGCCTATGGATAACAGGTGGCGCACCAGGTTTGCCGGTTTTGCTTACATCTTCTGCATTTATTATCATTTTGCTTTTTTGCCGGACTGTTTAAGGTTTTACGTAGAACAACTGGCTTAAACCCTAGGATAGGATAGGACAAAATAAATCCTATTCTAGATTTTAGAGGCCATTTAGAATATGAAGTATTTGTCACATCTCAAATTTTGCATAAGTGAGTATGTGTGCATCTCTTTTATAGTGCATTCCTTGTATTGTTTCAATCCTAATTCAAGTGGTTGTGGCTAAAAGTCAAATGGAATCCAGTAAATGCAAATGTTTGTTTGTTCGTTCGCAATCTCGTAAGTTTGATCTATAGTAATTTTTCTAGAATCAATTGTATATATAATGTAAAACTACAAACCTTGTGTAATTCATCTGCCATCCAAATTAATCTGATTGGTGTAACACTCCATCTATTCTCTCACCAGTGCAATTTAAATCTAATTTGTTTCCCTAGAGTTAAAACTCGTGTTCTAGATCTTAAACTACCTGATAAAGTTACAATACAAGACCATTGAAGTTTGGACCCCCACATTTTTAGTCCTCACAAACATCCTAAATGGCCATTGAACTAACACTTGATCTTATTTAGATTTAAATAATTCAATCAAAAATATATAACACATGTAATACAGTGATTGTATATCAAATGGAACACCAGGGCTCTTAGAGTCTTAGGAGGGTAGGATAATTTGAGGCTTGTGCATAAGCCTCTCATTTAGGCCAAAAAAAACTTGTTTAAATCCAGTATTAAAATACTTATTATATTTTAGAAAAAATGATTAATAATTATTAAATTATTTTATTGAATTATTAAATGCTAGAAAGTTAGATAAAGACTTGTTCAAATTATTTTAACCCGCATATCTCTAAGATAGACCATGGACCGTACGAGTTTGGAGCCATCATAATAATATAACACGTGAGTTGTTTATAGGTTATACATCAAGCCATAGTTCATTTTAAGACATGAATAATATATTAAGTGAACAATACGATCTCATTAAGTTTGTTGGTCCATTTTCAAGCATCAAACTAGTCACTCTAATAGCTTTGCAAACTCGGACAAGTTCTATTCCTCACTCAATGCGAATTATGTTCAAGATGATGTTTTCTTACTTATATGAACATGATATGTGTTATCACGCACTCACGGTAAAAGCTAGAAACCCAAATTAAGCACACCCCATTGAAGCTTGAGAACTAACTATTATGAAACCTAATTCTTTTTTTTGACAACAACCATATATATATTTATTAAAGCAGCAAACTTACAGATAGGCCCTTGACAAAGGAGCCAATTACAACAAGATCCCAAAGACAAGAACCAGAAGCACCACCGGACGGTAGGTCGCCGGCGAACTGCAGCAGGGGCGTCACAGACGCATGGATGCAGTGGTGCGGAAGGGCTTCGCGAGGCGAAGGCCTGAAGTGGTTGAAGACGCCGTCGGAGGAGGGCATCGCCGACGACCCAAGGATGAAGTTGAGGCTGGCGTCGACGAGTTGAAGGTCGTCATCTTTAGAGCCGGTGGGAGGCTCGCTGCCGAGCCGGTGACGGAGGATCTTGGGGAAACTTGAAGCCGATTGAACCAGAGCTGCTCGGGTGGAAAAGGAGGCGAGGGCGAAAGTGGAGGAGGGAGAGGACGGAGGAGCCAGATCTCGCCGGTGGAAGAAGGGGAAAGAGAAGGTGGAGACGAGATTTGGAAGGGAGAGGAGAGGATAAACATTATTACCACTAACCAGGATGTCGGCGACGGCGGCGGCGAGGTAGACGCCAAGGAGGACCTTGACGACGTGGACGCCGACGACGGAGACGACGACCGGCCGGGCGAACGCCATGGAGGCACAAGCACGAAGGCAAACAAACCAAAAAGGAAGGAAACTACTGGATCTACACAAGCGGAGGGCGAGGGGAGGGAGGGCACCCTACCCTTCCCACCGCCGGCGAGGACGCCGGAGGGGGAAGAGAGGGGACCCAAAGCTGGGAGATGGAGGAGCGCTCGCACGGGGTGGATAAGCTCGCCCGTCCCTATCCAGAAAGACTTACTGAACATGAAACCTAATTCTTTAATCTGGCAATGCTAGTGAGGCCATATGTTTCTGTTCTGCATGACCTGATTCGATCTGAACGCCTCACTAGTATTTGTATATGCTTAAGGACTTAAGGTAATGAACACCCATCTACCATAAAAAAGAAGTGATATGAGATGTTGGTTTATATCCGAACCAATGGATTAGAAAAAACCTAAGTTCATGCAGGAGCTAAAAAAGAAAAAAAAAACATAAAAGGTCCTGGTTCTAGTTGATATGGGAGCTAGCTCTGCTGAGCAAGCATTCAAAATCAGATTGGTTACTTATGCTTCGCTGTGGGTCGCTAGTCTTGGACAACAGATATACTTCCACACCGTTGTCTTTTTCTTAAATTTTACCTAACAATATCAATTTAATCCAATTACTTAAGTGAAGTAAAACCATTCACCATATCCATCATTAGAAGTACTTTAGGATTAACTTGTAGATTTATTTATTTACATGAATAATTGTAGAAACGCACTACAATGTTTATCAATGGCGATAACAAACTCAAGTCGAAATTTGTAGGCAGCTCAAGTTCCATTGATCAATGTTTATCTTACTGACCAGAATGGTCAATCATCTGACTTATCTGGAAGGAGCTGTGCAAGGCTGGAAATTTACGTTGTTGCCGTCAAGAAAATGAAGTCTGCACCATGTACAGATGTACATATACCTATTCGTCAGGTCAACCGTGCTCGTAGTGACTACTGAAGCGAAGGTACTACGACCTTCCTAGTCCAACAGGCAACACAAGCCACTTCGACAGTTTGAGAAAACGAAGAAAAGAAAAACACTGCGTTTCTGCTCACGAGCAGAAGAAACCTGGCATCAATCTTTGCCTCGTCACGCCGCAAGATTGGAACGTTCAGTCTTATTATACAAAACAATGCGTATGGGACTTTTTCTTTTCAATTCAGGCAGGCTTCAGAGATTTTTCAACCAACAAACAAACAAACCGCACACTATTGATGGTGTAAGCTCAAGCACAGGCACTCGCAGCATTCAGCAGCCAACGCCGCCATGGCAGCTCCTCCTCCTCCTCTCCCGTTTCCCCTCCTCCTCGTCATTGTCCTCGCCACCGCCGTCTCAGGCTCGGCCGCCGCCGCCGCGGCGTCGTTCCCAAGAGGAGCGCTCCCGACCAAGTCCGGCTACCTCCCGATCCCACCGGCGAACGCCTCTCTCTACTTCGCCTTCTACGAGGCCACCCACCCGCTGACCCCGCCGGCCTCCACGCCGCTCCTCGTCTGGCTCGAGGGCGGCCCCGGCTACGCCTCCATCCTCAGCAACTTCTTCATGATCGGCCCCTACACCTTCGCCGCCGGCCGCAACAACGCCACCGTGCCCCTCTCGCCCAACCCTTCGCGTGGAACCGCCGCTTCGGGCTCCTCTTCATCGACAGCCCGCTCGGCACCGGCTACAGCGAGGCGCCGTCCCCCTCCGCCATCCCCACCAACCAGTCCGCCGTCGCCGAGCACATCCTCGCCGCGCTCCAGTCCTTCCTCGCCGCCCAGCCGGAGACCTTCCGCGCCCGCCCGCTGTTCCTCACCGGCGAGAGCTACGCCGGCAAGACCATCCCCGCGGCCGGCGCGCTCATCCTGGCCACGAACCCGAGGCTGCCGGAGCGGCGGAGGATCAACCTGCGGGGCGTGGCCATCGGCAACGGCCTCGTCCACCCCGTGGCGCAGGTGACCACGCACGCCGACACCGCCTACTTCATGGGGCTCGTCAAAGCCCGGCAGCGGCGCGAGGTCGAGGCGGTGCAGGCGGAGGCGGTGGCGCTGACCGAGGCGGCGCGGTGGCGCGAGGCGTCGGACGCGCGGGCGCGGGTGCTCTCGCTGCTGCGGAACGCCACGGGGCTCGCGTCGCTGTTCGACGCGGGGGCGGAGACGTCCCTGCTGAGCGACGGCGCCGCCGCCGCCGCCGCCGAGGAGCTCTTCAACGACCCCGAGGTGAGGGCGGCGCTGGGCGCGCGGCCCGGCGGCGCGCCGTGGCGGATGGACAACCCGGAGGTGGAGGAGGCGTTCCACGACGACGTGATGAGGAGCGCCAAGCCGGACGTGGAGGCGCTGCTGCGGGCGCCGGCGCCGGCGCGCGTCCTCCTCTACGAGGGGATCCGCGACGTGCATGATGGGGTGGTGGCCGCGGAGGCGTGGCTGCGGGAGCTCGAGTGGGACGGGTGTTAGATTTATTCTATGGATCACTAGCAGTAGATCTCGTCGGGTACAATTACTTGTATAACAAATGTGTGTTTCTCTTATGTACGTGCACTGTGTGACGAATGAAAAGAGGAACCGTGTACCTTGTTGTGCTCCCACGTTCTGTCGGTGTAGATCTGCTCAATGGCAGCGACGCGCAGTGTCGTGGTCGGCGGCATGGTGGCGCATCCCGTCGCTGGCAGCGCCTCCCTAGATCGGTAGGGTCTGTGTGGTGATGGCGGCTACTGTAGGAAAACCAACCCGTAACCCTAACTCGTAGCCCCACCTCCCTTTTATTCTGTGCACTGCGCGACGGGGCCCACCAGCCTTATTGGGCTGAACTGCCCCCGATCAGGGCTCGGTCAAAGGACCCGATGGGCCTTTGGGCCAATTGGTTGAGATCAACCTAACAATCTCCCCTTTGATCTCACTTTCCTCTTTAATCTTTATACTTTGAATCACTCTTTTCAAAGTATCAGTTTCAGAGCAGATTTGTATGTAGAGCGTGTTTCATCGTCACAGTTCAATTACCGATAGAATCAACAGCTACAACACGCAACTCTGTTGTGAAACGAATTCGGTTTCTCTTGGGCCTTTTATCGTCCAGAAATCAAAGGTCATACCATAAAACCCATGTCGACTGTGTGCTATCATAACACACTGGGCGGTAAGCCTTTAATAAGCGCTTGTCTGTAACTTTTATGCTCCAAGCATTTCTACAAGATTCTGGACATTCTCCTTCACAACGTATAACTCTGTGTCAAATGTGTTTGGCACCACATTTGACCCGTTGTTATAGGAGTAAACTTTTCAAATGATCATGACTGTTGTAAAAAACATGATCAGCTCCGGGCATGTCCCCCAAAACATTTTGCCTGTCCCTCAGCCTTGCATCGTGCTATGTTGTGTCTGTCATCACATTGATGATAATCATTTCTTTCATCACATTGATGATACTCATTTTCGTCCTTTAGAGCTTTTCCACACAAAAACTCTAAGCGCGAACGTTAGCGACAATTGTGGATTTCGCTATACATTTCGCAGGTTCTATCTTTGTGTTCACAAACTTTTGTGAGCACTTGTTGTTTCCAACATAGCAAGAGGCTGATATTCTTTACTCCATTCCAGAGATCTATTATCTGGATTGGATATTGCCAAAACATCCCGGATACATAAAACTTCTTTAGGGTAATATCATTCTTTTACTTTCATCAAGCTTCCAACAGCTGAAGCATATGGTACCATATTCATTTTCTCTATATAACATCAATTCTCGGAACACCAAAGTTCCCAAAGTTATTACCCTTGTCTATAAGAACAGGCGTAGGTTTCTCGCATGCATACTTCAGAAACTTTTAGCATGCTCATGCGATACTCTTTTAATAGTTCTTTTCCTTTTATCTTGATGAGCTTTCATCGATATCTCTTTTGAGGACAAACTATTATTCTTTTCTGCATCAGAATCACATCATTACATGCAAGTAAGACGTTATCCATATTTGCAGGATTTGGAAAAACAATTTTCCCATTCTATATCTTTATACAGATAACCACAGTCTTCTCACACTTCAAGACAACCCAAAACTGACATTAATCTATCATTCCTTTAATATCATGTAGCTTCTGTCAGATGCCATTTGGCGAGATGTTGCTTTTGGCGTCTCCTTGCCAGCATGCACTATACCGCGCGTTAGGGAATCGCGCGACCGGCCGCCGGAAGCCCCCGCCGCCGGCTTCTTCCACGACTCCGGCGGCTCCCACCGCCTCCGTCGCCGTCCACAACCGCGGCCGACGCTAACCCGTCCGCCTCGTTCGCCGCCGGCCCTTTCGCCCCCGCCGCCCGCACCTCCCTCGACTCCGGCGGCCTCCGCCGCCTCCGCCGTCGCCCACTGCCGCGGCCACGCTAACCTCGCCAGCCGCCGTCTCCTCTTCCTCGTCTCCTCCCCCGCTGCCAGCACGGCCCACCGGCCGTCTCCCACCGCCCGCTCCGGCAGCCTCTCGGCCACCTCCGCCTCCGCCCAGCGCCCGTCGCCTCCGCCGGGCTGGCCGCCACCCCCCGAGCCCTTCTTCTAGGTCCGGCGACGACCAGAGCCCCAGGTAACCCCGCCTCCCCTAACCCCGGGCCCTAACCTGGTGGTGCCCGGCGCCGGAGAAGACGGACGACGGCGGCGGCGCGCGGGTCACGCGACCGGTCGCCTGATAGATTTACCGATAGAGAATCCATCAGAGCGCCAGGAAGTGCAGCAGACCGGGTAGGCAAAGCCGAGATGACGTGTCTTCGTTCGACTCCAAGCCTTTAATTTCCAAAATGATCTGCTTGCAAGACATGTGCCCTAGGCTATAAGTCCATGTTCATTATTGCCCATGCCATCAATAATGTCTGGGCGTTAGCAACGTCGTTGGGTAAATTACTCTCAAGTCTCAACTGCACCTCCAACCATAACCATTGTGTAAACTCCCCTTGTATTCTAGTACATAGGAGTTAAAGCTGATCGAGTTTCCACTTAGCATACCTGACGTAGTGATATTTGTCCTCGAAAGCACGGCCTCATACATTGACAGAATGATGCCGATCTTATTCAAATAGACGCACCTAACTTTAAAAGTTCTATAAAATGGATGTTATTTTCTCCCTAGTAGCAACAAACTCATCCAT
>OAMR01000535.1:611732-623556 GCA_900205405.1 Echinochloa crus-galli
AGAAAAGTGAGATCAAAGGGGAGATTGCTAGGTTGATCTCAACTAATGGGCCCAAAGGCCCATCGGACCCTTTGACCGTGCCCTGATCGGGGGCAATTTCAGCCCAATAAGGCTGGTGGGCCCCGTCGCGCAGTGCACAGATAAAAGGGGTGGTGGGGGCCACGAGTTAGGGTTACGAGGTTCAGACCATTACCGCAGCCGCCACCTCCAGATCCTACCGATCGAGGGACGCACTGCCAGCGACGGGATGCTCCACCACGCCCCCAACAACAAACCGCCGGCGACGACAACGACAGTCGATCCGGCACTGTGCGTCGCTGCCTTACGCAGATCGTCATCATCAGAACCAGTATGCGACTTGTTCTTTCCAACATAGCATGAGGCTGATATACTTTACATTGCCAAAATGACCCGGATACATAAAACTTCTTTAGGGTAATATCACACTTTACTTTCATTAAGCTTCCAACAGCTGAAGCATATGGTACCATATTCATTTTCTCTATATTACATCAATTCTCGGAACACCAAAGTTCCCAAAACCATTACCCTTGTCTATAAGAACAGGCGTCGGTTTCTTGCACGCATACTTCAGAGACTTTTAGCATGCTTGTGCAATACTTCTTTTAATAACTCTTTTCCTTTTATCTTGATGAGCTTTCATCAATATCTCTTTCGAGGACAAAACTATTGTTCTTTTCCGCATTGGAATGACAACATTACCCGCAAGTAAGATGTTATCCATTTGCAGAGGATTGGAAAAACAATTTTCCTTATTCTATATCTTTATACAAATGCAATAGTCCTCCCACACTGTAAGACAACCCAAAACTGTCATTAACCTATCACTTCATTATCCAGAGACTTGTCTTCAATCCATAAATGGATTTCTGCAGACAATGTCCCAATGTTCTTTTCTTTTCATAACAATTTTGGTTGTGGCATGTGATACATTTTTTTCTTTTAGAGTCACTTTATTCTTATGGACCCACAGGGGCCCACTGCTTTGACTCCATTAGGATCTGTATTCCCTTTGGGGTCACACAACAATCTCGTAGACCCATGACGGTCTACTGTTTTGACTCCATTAGGAATTTCTTCTGAATCCCAAAAACATCGGGATTATATACTCTTATATAACAATCATGTTGCAAACAACATTAGCAGATATTGTTGCCGTTTGAGTCATTGAAGTGGACACGAGATCCAACTTCTCTTCTAGTCTTACATACCATGCTCCCCCAGATTCATCATTGAATCTCTTTACTTGGGTTTAGTCTATCAAAACTCATCGGATGTAATCATCTTTACCCCTCAACTGCACTCGTCGCTTTCAGGCGGATTATAGCTAGGATTAAGCTTAATACTGGAGGATCTGAGATGTGATGTATAACGAATGAGTAATGACATGGGCGGGAGCTGGGACTTGATAATAACTCACAATAAGCCCGAACGCAGATCCGAACAGCATGGTTCTGAATCTGCCCCAGAACGCATCGGCGACGAAGGCTCCAACCACAGGCGCGAAGCTGGACGTGCCACTGAAGACGTTGCTCACGTTTGTCGCGGCATTCTCCTTCATGTTGTAGCGGCTGATCAGGTAACTCGTCAGCGGCGTGGCGAACGAGCCGGTCGCCATCGACGCTGCCGCGAAGAAACCTGCATTATATATTTGTTAGGTCTGTTGCATCAGTGGTAGTATAATATTGTCTGATCTGGATGTGTATGTGTGTGCTCGTGGTGAACTTGTATGAACTGTGTACCTTGTCCTTTGCGCTCTGCTTCTGTCGATGAAGGTCTGCGCAATGGCAGCGACGCGCAGTGCCGGGTCGTGGTCGTAGAACGCGGTGGTGACAATGAGTTCGTCGGCAGCGTGGTGGCGCATCTCGTCGCTGGCAGCGCCTCCCTAGATCGGTAGGGTCTGTGTGGTGATGGCGGCTACTGTAGGAAAACCAACCCGTAACCCTAACTCGTAGCCCCACCTCCCTTTTATTCTGTGCACTGCGCGACGGGGCCCACCAGCCTTATTGGGCTGAACTGCCCCCGATCAGGGCTCGGTCAAAGGACCCGATGGGCCTTTGGGCCCATTGGTTGAGATCAACCTAACAATCTCCCCTTTGATCTCACTTTCCTCTTTAATCTTTATACTTTGAATCACTCTTTTCAAAGTATCAGTTTCAGAGCAGATTTGTATGTAGAGCGTGTTTCATCATCACAGTCCGATTACCGATGGAATCAACAGCTACAACACACTACTCTGTTCTGAAACGTATTCGGTTTCTTTTGGGCCTCTTATCGTCCAGAAATCATAGGTCATACCATAAAACCCATGTCGACTGTGTGCTATCATAACACACTGGGCGGTAAGCCTTTAATAAGCGCTTGTCTGTAACTTTTATGCTCCAAGCATTTCTACAAGATTCTGGACATTCTCCTTCACAACGTATAACTCTGTGTCAAATGTGTTTGGCACCACATTTGACCCGTTGTTATAGGAGTAAACTTTTCAAATGATCATGACTGTTGTAAAAACATGATCAGCTCCGGGCATGTCCCCCAAAACATTTTGCTTGTCCCTCAGCCTTGCATCGTGCTATGTTGTGTCTGTCATCACATTGATGATAATCATTTCTTTCATCACATTGATGATACTCATTTTCGTCCTTTAGAGCTTTTCCACACAAAAACTCTAAGCGCGAACGTTAGCGACAATTGTGGATTTCGCTATACATTTCGCAGGTTCTATCTTTGTGTTCACAACCTTTTGTGAGCACTTGTTCTTTCCAACATAGCATGAGGCTGATATACTTTACATTGCCAAAATGACCCGGATACATAAAACTTCTTTAGGGTAATATCACACTTTACTTTCATTAAGCTTCCAACAGCTGAAGCATATGGTACCATATTCATTTTCTCTATATTACATCAATTCTCGGAACACCAAAGTTCCCAAAACCATTACCCTTGTCTATAAGAACAGGCGTCGGTTTCTTGCACGCATACTTCAGAGACTTTTAGCATGCTTGTGCAATACTTCTTTTAATAACTCTTTTCCTTTTATCTTGATGAGCTTTCATCAATATCTCTTTCGAGGACAAAACTATTGTTCTTTTCCGCATTGGAATGACAACATTACCCGCAAGTAAGATGTTATCCATTTGCAGAGGATTGGAAAAACAATTTTCCTTATTCTATATCTTTATACAAATGCAATAGTCCTCCCACACTGTAAGACAACCCAAAACTGTCATTAACCTATCACTTCATTATCCAGAGACTTGTCTTCAATCCATAAATGGATTTCTGCAGACAATGTCCCAATGTTCTTTTCTTTTCATAACAATTTTGGTTGTGGCATGTAATACATTTTTCTTTTAGAGTCACTTTATTCTTATGGACCCACAGGGGCCCACTGCTTTGACTCCATTAGGATCTGTATTCCCTTTGGGGTCACACAACAATCTCGTAGACCCATGACGGTCTACTGTTTTGACTCCATTAGGAATTTCTTCTGAATCCCAAAAACATCGGGATTATATACTCTTATATAACAATCATGTTGCAAACAACATTAGCAGATATTGTTGCCGTTTGAGTCATTGAAGTGGACACGAGATCCAACTTCTCTTCTAGTCTTACATACCATGCTCCCCCAGATTCATCATTGAATCTCTTTACTTGGGTTTAGTCTATCAAAACTCATCGGATGTAATCACTAGGTGATTATTCTATCATCTTCACGACCGTCGTACTCTCCAGGCGTGTCGTACTCCCCTAGACGATCACATTCAACTTTTATAGATCATTATTGACGTATAGGGGCATATCTATTATACGTTAAAGTACACGGGAATAGCTTTATTTCTCCCCCTCGAAATGTGGTATACCACAATTTCGAAAACATTTACAACTTTTGTGAACGAGGAAAAATTTCTACAAGTTATCCACATGATTATATCATGCGAACAATTCTGTTTCACATAGGAGTACACTTTCCTCATTTCACTTCAAGACACAATGAGGTCCTCTGTTATCAATATTGTAAGGCATGCTCACATCTCAATCTTATCTATCGGTTCATCTGTAACCTTTATTGTGTGCTCGTGGTGAACTTGTATGAACTGTGTACCTTGTCCTTTGCGCTCTGCTTCTGTCGATGAAGGTCTGCGCAATGGCAGCGACGCGCAGTGCCGGGTCGTGGTCGTAGAACGCGGTGGTGACAATGAGTTCGTCGGCAGCGTGGTGGCGCATCTCGTCGCTGGCAGCGCCTCCCTAGATCGGTAGGGTCTGTGTGGTGATGGCGGCTACTGTAGGAAAACCAACCCGTAACCCTAACTCGTAGCCCCACCTCCCTTTTATTCTGTGCACTGCGCGACGGGGCCCACCAGCCTTATTGGGCTGAACTGCCCCCGATCAGGGCTCGGTCAAAGGACCCGATGGGCCTTTGGGCCCATTGGTTGAGATCAACCTAACAACGGGCTCGCCGCGTTCCAGGGCGCGCCCCGCGCCGTGTGGCGGAGGAGCGGCGGCGGCGGCGGGCAGGGGAGGCTCGCCGGGTACGTGCAGAAGCACGGCGCGCTCGTGCACGTGGCCGTGTACGGCGCCGGCCACGTGGTGCCGGTGGCGCAGGGGCGCGCGGCGCAGGAGATGATCGAGGACTGGGTGTTCGACAAGGGCCTGTTCCGCGGCGGCGCGGCGGCGTAAGGCAATATGACAATATGTCTTCGCCGTGCAAGCACGCGGGCACGCCATAGATCATGTTGATCTGATCATCTCGAAGTGTAGTGTATTGTATTTAAATTTCATTTCTTGGTGTATAGTAATAAAGCTCAGTGAGTGTTTATTCCAAATAAATCATCGGATCATTTAGCTCTTCACTATCATCTGCGCCTTCCTCAAAGAGAAAAGGAGTAACTTAATGGTTCGTTCTACTACTATAATAAATAAGTGAAGGACCATCCATCTATGCACGACTTCATTCAACAAGTGGCATACGCACTGGCAAAAATCTGTATGACCATCGTGATCACACTTACCACGAAAACCATATGCTCATGGTGAAAAGAACAGACGATCCAATCAGTAAGATTACCAGTTTGAAGTTTGAACAGCAGATTAGATTGTCTGGTGGTTCTCACCTCACCCAAAAGCCTGACAATTCATCGTCGGCTCGACAGCACGAGCCATAAGCAGCAATCACGGACGATAAGAGATGCGAACAGGTTTGAAGAACCATGTTTCCCAGATTATTTGCTGAATGCAGCATCGCACTATATAACTCTGAGGGCGCAATTGACAAGTAAGAGATTATTATCATTGTGTGCAATATCTGAATATATGTACACCTGTTGAATAACTTTGCGAAAGATAAGGCCCAATAGCCGAAAATTCAGCTTCAACACTTGTCTGATTGCAGTATTGCACCCATTTTTTATATCATTTGCATTTTTCAGACAATAACTATCTACAGCTCATCATGGGTTTTTGCCTCATCCGGGGTAGCAGCAGGCTGCTGGTGCTCGAGCAGATAGTGAGCAGCCAGTGCTGCTTGCGCAGCTGCGCCGTAGGGGAGGGCCTCCTCGTTAATGGTGAAGTAGGGTGAGTGATGGGGCGCCTGAGGTCCCCGGGTCTCGTTGTACATTCCCACGAAGTAGTAGTAGGTGGAGGGGATTGCCTCGGCATAGAAGGCAAAGTCTTCGGCACCCATCAGCGGCTGCCTGTCCCTCACATTCTTGGAGCCAACCATCTCACTGGCCACATTCACAAAGAAATCATGGAGCTCAGGGCTGTTGATGGTTGGGGGGAAGAAAGGGCGATCCTTGGTGAGGAAGTCAACAGTAGCACTGCACCGCTGCACGGATGCTTGAGAGACAATCACCTGCAACAGGAAAGACAGAGTAGCTGAGGATCCGCTGCAGGACAATCCACGGTGAAATTTTCTTCAAGTAAATTGTTGAACTCTTTGGGGAATAGTGGGGAATTCACACAGATAAGATGACTGTCAGAGTTCCAACTGCGGTCCAACCCGTACTAGCTATGAGGAAATTTGTTTTGCATGTGCAGTAAAACCATTACTAAAGTCAAAGCTACAAGCCTGCAGCTGCAATTTTCATTAGAAGTAGTGTGTGAAATAAGAAAAATTATCATGCATGCTCAAACAACAAACTACACGTGTTCATGTATCCATGTAATTGAGCTTATTCATGAAAGAATAAGCATCGAGAGTTGTTCTTGTGCTCAAATTAAAAGCAGGACAAGTCGAGTAAAGATGGAGAATAAGGGAATGCCCCAAATTTTAGATGTGCACCAGCTTATTTGTTTACCATATTCTTGGTTATAGTATACATTTAAATTCAATAATGGCTCAGTGCCAGAGGATGGGGTGCCAATGTGCCATTTGCAAGTACCCACTTCTCTACAGCTATCTATAAAATGTGCAAATTCATCTATTTAATAATTGCTGTTGTAGTTAGTCATAGTGATCCTAAAAAGTTCAAGCAGTCATTTATTTAATGCAATTTTAGTTCCTTTTTCTTTCTAAGAGAACTTGATCTGCACAAAACAATTAAGAAATTGACTATTCAGTAACACAAACTTCCTAACTAATGTTCTTACCTCTTCAATTCGCTGCTTCAATTGATTAAAACTCTCTTTCAAAAAGGCCCGGAAGGTGCCACCTATTGTTACTGAATCGGGGATAACATTGAAGGCCCCACCTCCTTGAAATTTTCCAACTGTAACAACCTGCAGAACAAATCATGGACCCAAAGAAAACAGCTATAATGGAGTGTAAATAAGGATAAATTGCAAAAGGTTCAACATAGAGAAAGTGCTATAGTCAGTGCACAAAACAAACTGATGGGGTCCTGGCCTCTTGGGAGTAACATATATTGAATAAAGAGCCAAACTTCTGCTTCACAATCCAATCTAATTTTACCCATTTCTGCTATCAATTAATTTGTATATGGAACCACAAATTCATCTATTTAATAATTACTGTTGTAAAAAAGGATAAATTGCAAAGGTTCAACATAGAGGAAGTGCTATAGTCAGTGCAATGAACAAACTGATGGGGTCCTGGCCTCCTGGGAGTAACATATTGAATAAACAGTCAAACGTCAGCTTCAATTATCCAATCTAATTTTACCCATTTCTGCGATCAATTAATTTGTATATGGAACTACAAATTCCTATGAAACAACTAGAGAGTGTAAAACTTAAGTTTTGAATATTATATAGTAATGGATGCTGAACAATCTAATAGATCATTTAAACACATAGCAGAATCATTTTATAAAATTTGTTTTGTTCTTGTTGTGCAATTTAGATCAACTGAACAGTACATCATGCAACTTCTACAGGAGTTATGTCAATCATATAAATAGATATAGATAAGATCGTCAAGAACATGATGCCTTTATTGGGAATTTATGGCAGGCAACAAAAACATAACACGGTGAAGGCAAAGATGGTACCTGTGAGTCCAGGGGATCAGCTTCCCGGGAAACAAGTTGCTGAAGGCTCACAATGACATTTGAGGCAGCCAATATCGGATCTATAGTGTGATGAGGAAGTGCAGCATGCCCTCCCTTTCCACTTATTACAGCCTCAAAGAATCCACTGCCAGCCATAATAGGCCCTGGCCTGGATGCCAGCACACCAATAGGAATAGAGTCAGCTATGTGAAGCCCAAAAATGACATCAATATTTTTCACAGCTCCAGCTTCTATCATTTTTTGGGCCCCACCACCACCTTCCTCGGCTGGTTGGAAAACAAGGACTACAGTGCCCTACAGTAATCAATAAGATATTCATATCCATTGAGATTCTTTCTAGGTGATAAAAATTCAATGATATAAGTCAATTCATGTAACTGATATGGAGGCAAATGAACTAGATGATTCACTAAGGAGAATGGCCTATGGACTATCAGGATTAGTTGTGTGCTTTCTAAAAAGAATTATTCAAATCAGAAATTGGCTAACTAATGCGGGCATGCTTTCCCTAAAGAGTAATATAAGCAATTGACAAAAATACTAAATGTATTGCAAAAGGTTGACTAAAGAAATGAAGTATAGATCAACGAAAAAGGCAGAAAGACAACATATTGCATTCAACAGATTTAAACCCTGGATAAAAAATGAACAACTTCCCTAGACTAAAAGAGGTAAAATTGATTCAACATAGGTTGAGATGGTATGGACATGTCCAACGGAGGCCTCCTGAGGCGCCGGTGCGTAGTGGGGTTCTTTGACGGGTTGATAATGTTAGGAGAGGTAGAGGTCGGCCTAAACTGACTTGGGACGAGTCAGTTAAGAGAGACCTCAAGGAGTGGAATATCTCTATGGATTTAGCTATGGATAGGAGCGCTTGGAGACTAGCAATCAATGTGCCCGAACCGTGATCCTTACTTCCTTTTCTGTTTTTCCCCTAACTCTAATTTCTGTTTTTGGGTTTCACCTCTAGCCTACCCCAACTTGCTTGGGACTAAAGGCTATGTTGTTGTTGTTGTTGTTGTTCCCTAGACTAAAAGAATTTACCTCTTTACAGAATAGACGCCTATTTTAAGTTATGCAAAATATAAGCAAACTACCAGTACATAATAGTATAGTATGCTCTGCAGTCTTAGGGATCAATGAGTTAAAAAACTAGGATTGGGTATAGTTACCAGACAAATGAATTTTACTTATATATTTCTTTCAGAAAAAATGCCAAAAAAAAGTCTGCATTCTAATCATTTTCCCAAATCTCCAAAAGATTGAGAACATGTAGCCTGATGCAATGAAAGTAAGGAAAGGATCACTATATACATGTGTTAAGCATCATCTATATGTTTTCTGAAGGCAATTATCTAATTATTTAATTAACACATCTACACAAGCATTCAGCACTTTTTATAGGTTTTCTGAAGGATATTCTCTCATAAATCAATTAACAAATCTCCCTTATCACTGGTGGACATAGAACAGGTGTTAGTAAACCATGAAAATGAATATATGGCCAAAACAAAAAAAAATAAAAATAAAATAGATATATGTCTCTGACTGTCTACTGAAATGAAGGATTGGACATCCAGCTGTTGCTAAACCTCAATACTTCAACCATTAATGATTTATCCATATTTACATTCAAAATCCTGATATCAATTATTTCAGAATTTTTCATCGCACAATGAAACAATCACAATTTCGTTTTCCTCTATAACTAAAGAAAAATATTTTAACCAACCTTCAACTCATCACGGTGCTCCTGAAGAATCTTGGCAGATCCCAAAAGCATAGCAACATGAGCATCATGTCCACATCCATGCATTTTCCCAGGAACTTTGCTCTTGTGCTCCCATTCCACGCTTTCCTGTAAAGAACACAAGAATTTTAATCAGTGGACAGATACAAACTAATCGTACCAAATTTTGGGGCAAATGGAGCTTACCACAATTAAGTACCAATAATAAATAACTGAAAATTGATACTATGCAAAGTTTAAAATTTGGGAATCGGTAAATTCAGAAGCAGCTCTCAACATATCAAACATTGATCAATTGGATCATACAAATTATGAATCTACTACACCATAAAAATATACTACCTCCGTTTTATTTATTTGACATTAGGACAGGATGATTAGTTCTTTGAACTGTTGCCGCTGTCCTAACGTCAAATATATAGAAACAGAGGTAGTATATCGATCCAGTTCAAGAAGCACATAATAATTATGCAATCCACATGGATCACAAATTTGTCTCATCACTAATCACCACCTTCCCCTCAAAAAAAAATAAAAAAAAAATAACCACCACCTGTAACATGATTGACGGCTCACTTGACTGTCACATATGCACATAGGCAGCCCATGTGATTCATCCCAGTATGAAGCCAAACTTTTTTTTATGTATGTTCCTAATCAGGAGGGACAGGTAGGGAACTGCTTAGAGTAGGTTAGCACCTGTTCCACCCTTTTCTAACCAGGGTGTCTGCTGTGAACTATATATGCAAACTCGATACTTCCCTAGACCATTTCCACATCGCATGTGCTGGCCTAGATGGTCCCTTGGTCCTTTTCCTTACTTTGTATTGCTCTGCAACAAATTTCAACGACCAAACATGTGTGTCCTTCAAACAGCAAAGGTTGCGCACAAACCATGGAAAACTAGTTGGTTTCTGGTGTACGGTGTACCACATAAGTTCTTTGAATTAGGATTTTCCTCCTTTTAATTCAATCCTCAGAAGTCAAATTATGGAATAGGACCTCCAAAACACAAGTATGCGGGCCGTTTCATAGCTAGCAGAGCCTATTAAATAAATTATGGAATAGGACCTCCGTTTTATAGCTAGCACCGTTAAAATATACGGAACGATATCCGCAGCAAAATCAGGAAGCGGAGGAACCCAACACACTAGAGGAATAGCAGGCAAGAGCCAGCGCTACCGAAGAAGAAAACGAAGGCGGCGACAGACCTGCAAGGGGAGCGCGTCCATATCGGCCCGCAGCGCGACGAAGGGCGGGCCGCCGGTGCCGACAGTCGCGACGACTCCGGTGACGGCGAAGGGGTGCTTGTAGGGGATCCCCATGGCGTCGAGCTCCCGGCGCACGAGCTCGCTGGTCTCGAACTCCTCGTACCCCAGCTCCGGGTTCTCGTGGATCCGCCGCCGCACCCCGACCATCCAGTCCGCGAACGCCGGCTCCTTGGCCCGCCGGAGGAGCCCCGCGGGGTCCTCCAGCGCCGCCGTCACCGACGGAGGCCATCCCGCGGCGGCGAGGACGGCGAGGGCGAGGCCCGCGAGCAGGAGAGGCGGCGCCGCGGCGGCCATGGGGTTGGTCTGGCTCTGTTGGGTTGGCTGTTTCGCTGATGAGGCGGAGGTCAGGTGAGACTTGAGAGTTGAGAGTGAGGCGGCTTCGCTTTTGACGAGGCACGGCCGATTTTTTTCTTCCCCTTCTCTCCTGATTTTTTTTTCTTTTTCTTCCTTTTTCCAGTCCCGTGAAATGAAACTGTATTTTTTTTCTTCACCCACCATCAGTTGGGGCGTGCAGCCATTTCTGCTTTCGATCAGTTTACCCTTTATGGGCAGTCTTTTGTTTCAAGACGTTTTGGCGGATCTGATTAACCTGGAATGTGACATCTGAATTCTGAGGCACGTGCAATGGGACTGTTGCTTGCTTCTTGTCGTTCAGCCATTTGCTGGAAGATGCCTTGCTTGGGGAGAGGTGGTGCTGTTGGTTGTTGCCAATTGTGCTATGAGCCCTTCTACGGTGCGGAATCGGTGCCCGATGAAACAAGGACAGCCATGCACAAATCTACTCATATAAGATTAAAGTAAACTTTTCTCTTTTTTCTCTCTCCCATTAACTCTGTACCTGAATCAGAACCTTCTATATTATTGTATTTTATTCATGAGGATTCGCTTCCTTTTTTAATACCCATTTTTTCTCTATCTTCCAAGCTTCGCTCTCTCCAGTGGAATTTTTTTAAATAATATTATTTTAATAAATAATCGCAAGAATGAATACCGGATTGGGAAAATTGTAGAAATGTAGGTCAGTCGGCTCCCCACGAGCCGATAGGGGACTTATCGGCTGTCCAACAGCCGATAGGCACTAATCGGCCAGACAGTAACCGATAAGTCCGTCCACGCTGGCGTGGATATTTCCACGCGGCCTGTCGGCGCCTGACAGTTATCGGCTATTGGATGGCCGATAGGACCTATCGGCTCTCCAACAGCCGAAATCCCCCCTGATTTTACTGGCCGGGCCCCTTCACCTTATCTCTTTCACCGCGAAAGAAAATAACCGCGTCACGGTGGCGCGCGGCGGCGGCAGGCGC
>OAMR01000535.1:639548-676571 GCA_900205405.1 Echinochloa crus-galli
TTGAGGTGAAATTTTTGAAATTCTATCCAAAGCAGATATTGAGGGGGAGCTCACCATATATCTCAATCATCTAGAGCTTATATTTCATATCTATTTGTAAGCTTTAATCATGTTGTCATCAATCACCAAAAAGGGGGAGATTGAAAGTGCATCTAGGCACTTAATTGTTTTGGTGATTTTGGATGACAACATGATTTGTAATTTGACTTGTTTGTCTAAGTATATGAGCAGGGTTTTATTCTTATGGATAATCATGAAACATACTTGTTGAAGAATGAGAGCTCATTGTTGGTACAAATGACATAAAAGCAAACAAGTGATGGTAATCCCATGCAACAAAGTGTTACAATGACAAGTGCTTGGAAATGATAAATGAGACATGGTGTTATGCATATTGAATGGTCTCAACAAGAAAAAGCTTGTCTAATAGTTTTGGGATAAATTAATTAAGAAATTAGGATTTCTTTGGGCTTGATCCATAGCTATGGTTAGAATCAAATTGAGACATGATTACTATAGTATACAAGTGGTCTCAAGTACATGGAAGCTCATGGACAAGTTATTTACCAAAGACCACATACAAGATAATATTGAAGATATTTCAAGATTAAGCAAAGCAATGGATTTCGATGTGGATTTAATGATGATGCAATACAAAGTGGATCTCAAGTGGCTAGATATGGTGAAAGAGTTAAGCTAGATGGGAGTGTCCAGGTACCAAGCAAAGAGAAGGGCAAGTTGGTCTTGTAGCCGAGGGACTTTGCTAGGGTGAAGACTAGCATCATGGTTTAATCTCTATGCACTAATCAAGCCTTACGAGTGAAGCTATGCAATGCGTCTAATTCTTTATTGATCATATATTGGAATGGCTTATGAATTGGTCCATACACTTGGAAATTCTAAGCCTAGCTCAAGATTGGATTTGCTCAAGCAAGAAAAGAATGTTGAAGCCCTCAATGATGAGAATAATCATGTATGGCATCGTTGAAGACTTAGAAGCTCAAGAGGAAGATTTATTTGCTATTTAATTTCTTGAGTATAGGAATGCCGTACTATCAAGAGGGATGCAACATTTAGTTGTGGGATAACACCAAAGTGCTCAATAGATCAACCCTTGTGAGATAGCCTTGAGAGTGTAGTGTTTGGGGTTAGTGTGCTGTCAGGACCCAAACCGGTCTGACCGGTTTGGGAAACCGGTCTGACCGGTTTCCAACGGCTATAACGGCTAGTTTGGGAGTTTGGGGTATTTATACCCCTTGGCCCTCTCCTTTGAGGGCTGCTGGTTCCCTTGCCTTCCTTGCACGCCTAGAGCCTTCCCAAGCACCAGCAAGCTCTCCCCAAACCTCTCTTTGTGAGAGTTGATTGATTCTATCAATATCTTTGGATTTGGGTTGAGAGAGATCTTGTGAGTGAGCTAGAGAAAGCTTGCTAGAGCTAATTGCAACAGCAAAGAGTGAATCCATAGCTTGAGCACTTGCGGTGAAGTCTAGCAACCTTTGAAGCATTTGTTACTCTTGGAGGTGAAGCCTCCTAGACGGCTAGGCGTCGCCGGTGAGCTACCGTGTTTGTGGTAAGCCGCGGATCGTTTGTATAGGCCGGCCTTGCCTCCTTCGTGGAAAAGTGCCACAAGCTAGTGGAACCGAGGAAAGTGGCTTGGAGTGGATAAGCCCGCCTTTCGTAGGCCCTCAACGGAGAGTAGGATTCACCTTGTCTTTGTGACGGCCTTTGTGGCATTGGTGAATCCGAACTTCGGGAAACAAATCATCGTGTCTCTCTATTGGTTTGCCTCACAAGTTCAATTCTAGCATTTATATTTGCTTCCGCTTCGATCTACTTGGTTGTGCTCTACTTGTGTGCAGGGACTTTGTGAACCTGCTAGAAATCACCTACAGGAGCTGCAAAACAAGTTTGGTTTGTGCTAGAACTCGTAGAGGGGGTCATATACATATTTGTGTGTTTCTGCAGGAAACCGGTTTGACCGGTTTGGTAAACCGGTCTGACCGCTTTTGTACTGCGTTGAGTTCCTGACCCCAAACCGGTCTGATCGGTTTGGGAAACCGGTCTGACCGGTTTTGGTACTGACAGTGTGAAAAAGTTTTGTAAATTGCAGATTCACCTATTCACCCCCCCTCTAGGTGACATCAAGGTCCTTTCAATTGGTATCAGAGCTTGGCCTCACATCCAAGCTTAACCGCCGTGAGGAAAGATGTCGACTTCGTGTGAGGTAACCTATGAGCCACTAGCTAGTGACGGCTCAAACTATTCCACTTGGTCAGCTCATGTACTTAATAATCTTAGGGCTTTAAGTCCTATTCTTGAGCGTGTTGTAGCTGTCTCTTATACACATCTAGATGTTGATTGGAATGTGTTCAATCCAACCGAAGATGAGATGAATTGCCTTCAACTCAATGCTCGTGTCGCTAACTTCTTGTTTGGTGTTGTGAGCAAGGAAATCAAAGAAATAATCCTAGAAGATGCAGCAACTCTCTTTGATGCTCATCTCATTTGGGCTCAAATAGAGAGATTATTTGCAAACACCAAAAGCGACAACCAAGTGCAAACAAGAGCCATGTCTCATGAGGAGTGCTCTACATCAGCAAAGACATGCACTGAGCCTCATGAGACCACCACCAAGGAGCCACAAGATCAAGATGGCTCAGCTGCCGACTCTCTGCCAAAACCGGTCCAACCGGTTTGCCAAACCGGTCTGACCGGTTTGGGCAGAAGAGCTGCAACTTGCCACAAGAAGGGCGGCCGACGTCGTGCAAGCAAAATCACGAGCACAAGAGCAATAGCTTCCTCAAGTGATGAAGTGCTCAAGTGCCACACGGCAAAAGATGACAAGAAGGACGAGGATGCAAAAGAGGGGACTATCCAAGCTCTCACCAAAGAGCTTGAGAAAGTCAAACTTATCAACCTCTCCTTGGTTTGTAAGTATGATGCCGTGGTCGATGATTATGCTCATGCTTTAGATTCACTCACATGTGTTGCTTCGCTTGAAAAAGAAAATCAAATGCTAAAGCAACAACTAGGATTGCTCACTAGTAAGCATGAGATGCTACAAGTGAAACATGAAGAACTCTTGTGTTCTCATGAAAAACTTGTAGAATCATATGCTTCACTAGAAATAGCTCATGAGGTTTTGGTAACATCGGTAAAACATTTTGAACCACAACCTCACATATGCACATGCTCTCAAATTCAATATAATTTATCATGTGCTAACCCTTGTTGCTCTCAAGCAAAACGATCTTGGTATGATGAAGTGTGTGTAGAGTCTTGTGACGACCTCATTGCAAAGGAAAATGAAGAACTCAAGCAAGAGGTAGAAAGACTCACAAAGAACTTGACAACTCTCAAAGGCAAGAGTAATGCACAACCTTCTCAAGATAACCGTGAAACCATGGTGAAGAAGCTTGAGAAGGGATCAACCGTGCAAAGCCCTTGCATTGACCAAGTCAAGTTCAACTCAAGCCAAGAGCAAGCCGAAAGGAGAAAGCAAGCTCACATTGAGTGCTCCATCAAGAAAGAAGACAAGCCAAAGCTCTCCAAAAGACAAAGAAATATGGAGAAAAGAAGATGCTTTAGATGTCTTGAGAAAGGGCATCAAATTGCTTCGTGTCCAAGCAAGGTGGGGTCGCACCTTATTCCGATATTGACCGAGAAGCCCCACATCAAGCTCAATAAAGGCTTTCTCAAGGCACAAGCAAAACACAAGGAAGAATTGGCTACCAAGGAACCCAAGAAGAAGGGAACCAACATCAAGCACAAGACATGCTACACATGTCGGGAAAAAGGACATCTTGGTAACGATTGTCCTAATGGTAAAACTCCTAGACCCGACCTTGTCCATTCTAACAATTTGAAGCTTGGGAAGATTCCAAATGCCTCTTGTGCTTCTAAGGTGATTCGCTCTCCAAAGAATGGCACAAGAGCTATTTGGGTCCCTAACTAGGCGTCGCCGGTGAGCTACCGTGTTTGTGGTAAGCCGCGGATCGTTTGTATAGGCCGGCCTTGCCTCCTTCGTGGAAAAGGGCCACAAGCTAGTGGAACCGAGGAAAGTGGCTTGGAGTGGATAACCCCGCCTTTCGTAGGCCCTCAACGGAGAGTAGGATTCACCGTGTCTTTGTGACGGCCTTTGTGGCATTGGTGAATCCGAACTTCGCCAACCACTAAAGCGGTCAGACCGGTTTCATCAAACCGGTCAGACCGGTTTCGGTCTGATCAGTGTTTGTGGTAAGCCGCGGATCGTTTGTATAGGCCGGCCTTGCCTCCTTCGTGGAAAAGTGCCACAAGCTAGTGGAACCGAGGAAAGTGGCTTGGAGTGGATAAGCCCGCCTTTCGTAGGCCCTCAACGGAGAGTAGGATTCACCTTGTCTTTGTGACGGCCTTTGTGGCATTGGTGAATCCGAACTTCGGGAAACAAATCATCGTGTCTCTCTATTGGTTTGCCTCACAAGTTCAATTCTAGCATTTATATTTGCTTCCGCTTCGATCTACTTGGTTGTGCTCTACTTGTGTGCAGGGACTTTGTGAACCTGCTAGAAATCACCTACAGGAGCTGCAAAACAAGTTTGGTTTGTGCTAGAACTCGTAGAGGGGGTCATATACATATTTGTGTGTTTCTGCAGGAAACCGGTCTGACCGCTTTTGCACTGTGTTGAGTTCCTGACCCTAAACCGGTCTGACCGGTTTGGGAAACCGGTCTGACCGGTTTCAGTACTGATTTCGGAAAAAGTTTTTGTAAATTGCAGATTCACCTATTCACCCCCCTCTAGGTGACATCAAGGTCCTTTCAATTGGTATCAGAGCTTGGCCTCACATCCAAGCTTAACCGCCGTGAGGAAAGATGTCGACTTTGTGTGAGGTAACATATGAGCCACTAGCTAGTGATGGTTCAAATTATTTCACTTGGTCCGCTCATGTACTTAATGATCTTAGGGCTATGAGTCCTATTCTTGAGCGGGTTGTAGTTGAAGGCATTGATCGTCCTAGTGTTGATTGGAACGTGTCCAATCCAACCGAAGATGGATGAATTGCTTTCAACTCAACGCTCGTGTCGCTAACTTCTTACTTGATGTTGTGAGCAATGAAGTTAGAGAAATGATCCTAGAAGATGAAGCTACTCTATTCGACGCTCATCTCATTTGGGCTCGAATTGAGAAATTATTCGCCAACATCAAAAGCGACAACCAAGTGCAAACAAGGGCCATGCCACATGAGGAGTGCTCTACATCAGCAACAACTTGCATCTCATGTGGCATCCACAAGAAAGCAAGACGGCCAAATTGAAAAAGTTGCCTGCTCGCTGCCAAAACCGGTCCAACCGGTTTCCAAAACCGGTCTGATCGGTTTGGGCAGAAGAGCTGCAACTTGCCACAAGAAGGGCGGCCGACATCGTGCAAGCAAAATCACGAGCACAAGAGCAATAGCTTCGTCAAGTGATGAAGTGCTCAAGTGCCACACGGCAATAGATGACAAGAAGGACGAGGATGCAAAAGATGCGACTATCCAAGCTCTCACCGAAGAGCTTGAGAAAGTCAAACTCATCAACCTCTCCTTGTTTTGTAAGTATGATGCCGTGGTCGATGATTATGCTCATGATATAGATTCACTCACATGTGTTGCTTCGATAACATCGTAAAACTATTTGAGTCCCAACCTCACGTATGCACATGCTCTCAAATTCAATATAATTTATCATGTGCTAATCCATGTTGCTCTCAAGCAAAACGATCTTGGTATGATGAAGTGTGTGTAGAGTCTTGTGATGACCTCATTGCCAAGGAAAATGAAGAACTTAAGCAAGAGGTGGAAAGACTCACAAGGGACTTGACAACACTTGAAAGCAAGTGCAATGCACAACCTTCTCAAGATAACCGTGAGAACATGGTGAAGAAGCTTGAGAAGGGATCAACCGTGCAAAGCCCTTACATTGACCAAGGCAAGTTCAACTCAAGCCAAGAGCAAGCCGAAAGGAGAAAGCAAGCTCACATTGAGTGCTCCATCAAGAAAGAAGACAAGCCAAAGCTCTCCAAAAGACAAAGAAATATGGAGAAAAGAATATGCTTTAGATGTCTTGAGAAAGGGCATCAAATTGCTTCGTGTCCAAGCAAGGTGGGGTCAAAACACAAGGAAGGATTGGCTACCAAGGAACCCAAGAAGAAGGGAACCAACATCAAGCATGGTTGCACTGTTTTCTTGGGTGGTTCTCCATGTTGGGAACCAATGTCAAGCACAAGACATGCTACACATGTCGGGAAAAAGGACATCTTGGTAACGATTGTCCTAATGGTAAAACTCCTAGACCCGACCCTGTCCATTCTAACAATTTGAAGCTTGGGAAGATTCCAAATGCATCTTATGCTTCTAAGGTGATTCGCTCTCCAAAGAATGGCACAAGAACTATTTGGGTCCCTAAGCATTTTGGGACTAACATTGTCGGACCCAACATGAGTTGGGTACCAAAACATGCTTGATGAGATCGTAGGGACAACGAGATGCATTGGAGGGTTGGCTTGAATAACAATCATCAATGATCAACTGGCAAGACAAGAAAAGTGTGACACAGTGCAATTACTGTCTCTTATACACATCTGTAACTTTGTGCTTAAATTGATTAAGTCTTTGTCACTAGTGCCTTGTGTAGGATCAAGTGTCTCTAAGTATTCACTTGTGATACTTGATAGTGGCTTAGACTACCTTCTTAAGTTTTAATCAACATATGCCATGAGGTGCTTTTAATGGCTCTCTAGTAGAGCAAAGTTTGTCAATTTCAGGAAAAACAATGCAAGTTCCGACACTAGGGCCGGAAGATTCGACCATATGTTCCGGGCGGCTCTGTTTTGAGTTTTTCCAAGCCGGATGATCCGAGATAGCCGGAAGATCCAACACATGGTCGGAAGATCCGGCATAGTGATCAAGCAGTCTCAGTAAACTGCGAGAGACAGACGATTCGAATCGATTTGTTAACCTTGCAAGGGAAATCCTAAACACACGATGTTTAAGACCTCGACGGATCTTCACACCTCAACCGTTCCCATCAATCCCCGGTTTGTGTACAGATCCCGCATCCCTTGGGATACAATGCCCCAACGGTCCCCGGAACGACGCCGTGCCGTGGCCGCACTTGTACCCATATGCTGCAGCAAAGGAATCCAATTCCAGGGGTAGCGAGCTACTGCCACGTGGGCAACACCAGTTCAAGTGATGATGTTGAGGATTCATGTGGTCCTAGCATGATGCACATATTGAGGGGGAGATTACTTCAACATTTGTGTCCTTGAGACTAACATTTCTCTTAGTGAATTTGTAGTCTCGAGAGAATAGTTCTCTCAATTGGAGGTTTGCCAAACCGGTCTGACCGGTTTGGGCAGAATATATCATCTCATACCTTGGATCCCGTGTTTAGTGTATGTTTTGGTAACTCACCACAATATAGTCTAAATTCCTTATTTGATCTTCGTGATTCAACTCTTATGCATGTGAGCCTCTCATACACATCTCATCACACGTGCACTAGAGAAAAGGAATTTGGTCTATATTGTGAGGTTTTATAATTAATGACCTATTTGATATCCACATACAAAGGTCATTGGTTATGAAACTAGTTGTTGTGCAATTTAATATATTGTATCTCTTTTGTCCAAGAATCGGTATATATCATGAAAAAGGGGATATGAATGAAATTTAATTATATTGCACAACATTCTTGACTAGAGGCTAAGGTATGTTTTCGATGAACTAGTTTTTACCTTGTGCATCTAGGATCTATTATGCTAGTGTGTGCATGTGCATGCATTTATATTGTGTATCATTCTTGCGTACCTATTTAGATATTTGTTTGACATCTTATGAACTATTGACTTTGTGTCCAAAGTTGTGAGATGTGAGCCAAATATGCTAAAATTGGTCCTTAAGCCAATATAAATGCATGCACATGCTCACACTAGCATAATAGAGCCTAGATGCACAAGGTAAAAACTAGTTCATCGAAAACATACCTTAGCCTCTAGTTGCCCATGATGTGCAATATAATCAATATTAATCCACATACTTTCCCTCATAATGATAAGAATTTGACAAGAGAGAGAAAACATTAATTTGCACAACATTAATTTCAATATTTAATGACCATTGAATGTGAAGGGGAAATAGGTCATAAAATATGAAATCTCATAATATAGATCAAATTCCATTTTTACCGTCTTGGATCAAAGATTGGTATTCACCCCCCCTCTAGGTGACATCAAGGTCCTTTCAATTGGTATCAGAGCTTGGCCTCACATCCAAGCTTAACCGCCGTGAGGAAAGATGTCTACTTTGTGTGAGGTAACCTTTGAGCCACTAGCTAGTGACGGCTCAAATTACTCCACTTGGTCCGCTCATGTACTTAATGATCTTAGGACTATGAGTCCTACTCTTGAGCGGGTTGTGGTTGAAGGCATCGATCGTCCTAGTGTTGATTGGGATATTTCCAATCCAACCGAAGACGAGATGGATTGTCTTCAACTCAACGCTCGTGTCGCTAACTTCTTGTTTGGTGTTATGAGCAAGGAAATTAAAGAAATAATCCTAGAAGATGCAGCAACTCTCTTTGATGCTCATCTCATTTGGGCTCAAATAGAGAGATTATTTGCAAACACCAAAAGCGACAACCAAGTGCAAAAAAGGGCCATGTCTCATGAGGAGTGCTCTACATCAGCAAAGACATGCACTGAGCCTCATGAGACCACCACCAAGGAGCCACAAGATCAAGATGGCTCAGCTGCCGACTCTCTGCCAAAACCGGTCCAACCGGTTTGCCAAACCGGTCTGACCGGTTTGGTCAGAAGAGGAGCAGCTGGCCACAAGAAGGGTGGTCGACGCCGCGCGAGTAAAATCTCAAGCTCAAGAGCAGTGACACCTTATCTTGATGAGGTGTCTCAATGCTTCATGGCCAAAGGCGACAAGAAGGACGAGGATGCAAAAGAGGTGACTATTCAAGCTCTCACCAAAGAGCTTGAGAAAGTCAAACTTATCAACCTCTCCTTGGTTTGTAAGTATGATGCCGTGGTCGATGATTATGCTCATGCTTTAGATTCACTCACATGTGTTGCTTCGCTTGAAAAAGAAAATCAAATGCTAAAGCAACAACTAGGATTGCTCACTAGTAAGCATGAGATGCTACAAGTGAAACATGAAGAACTCTTGTGTTCTCATGAAAAACTTGTAGAATCATATGCTTCACTAGAAATAGCTCATGAGGTTTTGGTAACATCGGTAAAACATTTTGAACCACAACCTCACATATGCACATGCTCTCAAATTCAATATAATTTATCATGTGCTAACCCATGTTGCTCTCAAGCAAAACGATCTTGGTATGATGAAGTGTGTGTAGAGTCTTGTGACGACCTTATTGCCAAGGAAAATGAAGAACTCAAGCAAGAGGTAGAAAGACTCACAAAGAACTTGACAACTCTCGAAGGCAAGAGTAATGCACAACCTTCTCAAGATAACCGTGAGAACATGGTGAAGAAGCTTGAGAAGGGATCAACCGTGCAAAGCCCTTGCATTGACCAAGTCAAGCTCAACTCAAGCCAAGAGCAAGCCGAAAGGAGAAAGCAAGCTCACATTGAGTGCTCGATCAAGAAAGAAGACAATCCAAAGCTCTCCAAAAGACAAAGAAATATGGAGAAAAGAAGATGCTTTAGATGTCTTGAGAAAGGGCATCAAATTGCTTTGTGTCCAAGTAAGGTGGGACCACACCAAGAGAAGCCTTTCATCAAGCTCAACAAAGGCTTTCTCAAGGCACAAGCAAGATTCAATGGAGAATTGGCAAACAAGGAACCCGAGAAGAAGGCAACAAACATCAAGCACAAGACATGCTTCTCATGTTGGGGAAAAGGACATCTAGGTAAAGATTGTCCTAATGGTAAAATCCCTAAACCCGATCGCGTCCATTCCAATCATGTAAAGCTTGGAAAGACTCCAATTGCTTCTTGTGCTTCCAAGGTGATTAGTTCTCCAAAGAATGGCACAAGAGCTATTTGGGTCCCTAAGCATATTGGGACTAACATTGTCGGACCCAACATGAGTTGGGTACCAAAGCATGCTTGATAAGATTGTAGGAATCATGAGATGCATTGGAAGCTTGGCTTAAATGAAATGACTCATGATCAAATGGGAAGCCAAGAAAAGTTGCTTCCGCTCTATACTCTAAACCCAATGTCATCTCGGTAACTATGTGCTTAACTTGTTTAAGTCAAAGTCACGAGTGCCTTTTGAAGGATCAAGTATTTATAAGTGTTGAATTAGTGCATCTGAGCTTATTTCATCCACCTCGTCATATGTGCACTAAATAAAAGGGAATTTGGTCTATATTATGAGATTTCATATTTTATGACCTATTTCCCCTTCACATTCAATGGTCATTTCATTGTGAAATTAATGTTGTGCAAATTAATGTTTTCTCTCTCTTGTCAAATTCTTATCATTATGAGGGAAAGTATGTGGATTAATATTGATTATATTGCACATCATGGGCAACTAGAGGCTAAGGTATGTTTTCGATGAACTAGTTTTTACCTTGTGCATCTAGGCTCTATTATGCTAGTGTGTGCATGTGCATGCATTTATATTGTGTGTTATTCTTGCGTACCTATTTAGATATTTGTTTGACATCTTATGAACTATTGACTTTGTGTCCAAAGTGGTGAGATGTGAGCCAAATATGCTAAAATTGGTCCTTAAGCCAATATAAGTGCATGTGCCTATGTGACATAGGACAAGTTTTTGGAAAACTCAACTAGCATGATAGGTTGTATGTATTGGGCACTTATATCATGTTTATCCATCTATCATGACCCAGGAAGGACAGTAGAAGATGCCAAGGGGACCTCATGTCGATCGGATCAAAAAGGGACTGTGGCAGAACCGCTCATCCTAACCCAATAAAAGTGCACTTATATCGCCTTAAACGTGATTCGACACTAATATTGGATGAAGATAGATGTCTGTCGGGTTTCACCAGATACAACCACGTATTTCGAGATCGAAACAAAGCATACAAATACCCGTACAAAGACGAGCCCAGGGATTACATCAATCCAAAAATTTATTACAACACAGGGGTCCACATTATTTTATTACAAACTGAGTTCAAAAGTACAACAGTTCAGAGTTCAACATAAAACAGCGGAAAACAAACGAAGTCTACTCGACGATAAAGTGACATCACGAGGAAGCCTCCCATGATATCAATCACCACGATCCTTGCCCTTCGAGGACGGGTCCCACTCAACAGACCAGCCTGGAGGGAGCTGAGTCGGCCAAGTCAAACTAGCAACCATTTCCTCTAAAGCACCTGAAAACAAAGCCACAAGCAAGGCTGAGTATACTAATACTCAGCAAGTCTTACCCGACAGTGAAAAGACTTCTAGACATGCAAGGCTTTTTGGCTGACGGGTTTGTTTTGCCAAAAGCGATTTTTGTTTTGAAGCCTAGATCAAGCATTAACAGTGTGGCTCTCAAACCTTATTCAAATAAGCTTTGAATTCAAAATTTAAATAAACTTTTTGCTCTAGTTTTAAATTTACTAGTGTCAAGGTCATGATTCTGATCTTGATTTCTTTGTATCAAAATAAACTCTTGAAATTTCTTTTGGTCAAACTTTTGATTTGTAAAAGAAGTCAACCTTTGCTTTGACTTAGGTCAAAACATGGGTTTAAATTCAACTTAGGCTCCCAATTATTTTAAATTGATTCTTACTAGACAGGCGGGGCACCAATAAACCTCCAAAAATAACTTTCCCATCCCCGCCCATCATCCTTATGATTCCATCATAAGTAAAGCAAGAAACTCCTATAACTCGCGAGTGACAGGAAATCACTCGACTTCTACCGGGTCCTAGTTAAGCATAGCAATTACTACGACCCTTTACTAGTGAACAACTTGGGACCCTATGGAAAATGCAACTATGGTTCCAAAACAACTCCTATACTTAAATGCACAAACATAAGTACATAAAAGTATTGCATAAATGTTTTTAGAGAAAACCGGGTTATGCTCCGGGGCTTGCCTTCTTGCTCAAAACTGGCCTTGGGCCCTTCCGAACTTTGGTTCGGGTCCTGATTAGCCTCAATCACATTCAGCTCTCCACCTTGAACTTCAGCTTCCGGCACGAGTGCGTAATTCCCGTCCGCGAGGTTAGCGTCTACACGAAAATGCACATGCATTGGCTTTTATTTAAACATTTGATTGACTGAAATAAAACTTTATTCAAGCTGAACTCATATTAAGGAGGTTTAGTTGAGACCATATTCACCTAGATAAAAACATATACATTTTCTATCTTTACAAAAGCATGGGTTATGTGGGTGGTGATTTTCTTTCATGTCCTGTTTGATGGTGATTGTGTACATATATAAACAGTTTTGCACAGCAGCATCATTCAAGGAAAACAGAACACAAACATGTAGGGGGTGTGGCTTGCATGGTTTATATGAGCATTTGATTAAATAAGCTATCACATTAATTATTTTAAACATTTACTCAAGTTCAGCTAGGAAACCTTACTGTATTTATCTCTATTATTTACAGAGCACTTCTAACATCATCACTGACCTACCATAAAAAGTTGAGCCAATTTTACCGAGTAATTAATTTACTGAAAAACATTTGCTACAGCAAGGCTAGAAAATAAAGTAAAAGGAAAACAGTAGCTAAAGGTCATATCTTTAGGTTATGTTTGTACAGTGATCTAGGCATGCCATGAGTAACAGCATATCCAAAATTCAGTTCCAAAGCTTTTGTCTAGCTCGAGTTATGCATAAAAGATGTAAAACACTATTTTATTTTTATCGTAAAAACTACACAGAAAAAGTATATACGTTATTTGCAAAAGTTGTAGAACTAGTCACACAGAACCCAATAAAATTTAGTTTGTATTTTTCCGATTTGTCTACGATTTTTAATCGATTTATGAAGTTCACTGTTTTTAACTCAAAAACTTAACTTAACTTTTACGAACAGGTCCCTGGATATTAACGTTCAGGCCCCTTCAAGTTTTAATCGTTTTGCAATTGGGTCCACGATGGCCGGCGGCGACGGTGAGCCAAAATCCGGCGAAGTGGGCCCCCAAAGCTCGACTTTATCTACCCTATGACGTTCAGGGACTCACCACGAGTCGAATGGTGTACGGCTGGGGGTTGGAGACGGGCGGTGGAAGGCTACCGGCGGCGAGGCGGATCTGGTGGCGGCGGTGAGTGAGCTCCGGCGAGGTGGATAGCCGGGGGACTCGAATGAGTGGTCAGTGAGCTTCGCGTGGTTATGTGGAGCACATTGGTGGTGTTCGTGTGGTCTGTGGGAGCTCGGAGCTAGCTGCCCACGTCGGGGTTTCGTCCTGGCCTAGAACATCTCACCGACCCACGCCAAGCTCTTCCCCGGCACCCCACTGCCTTCCCCACGCGACACCGCCGCCATTAGCGCCGCCGCCGAGCACCCCGACGTGGGCAGCTAAATTATTTTGGTTTGGCCGGGAACGCGCTCCAAAATTGGCACAAAACTCGGCCCGCAGAATTTGTGCAGCTGAGCGTTAACTGAGTTTTTGAAGCTTTTCCATTTCGAATTTCAAAATCCTCAAAACTACAAAGTTGTGTTCCCGAAATTAGTTAACCAACAACTTTCATATTGGTAGATTTTTAAGTTGTTATATAAAAAGTGGAATTGTTTTGATGCCAACCTAAGGAGGTATAACAGCTCCCTAGAGCTTAAGGGTTAAATAGAGTTTGACCTCATTTGACCAGAGGTTTCCAAATGTTTTCATATTGAAACTTCAGAAACTTCCAAAACAAAAGTTGTGCACAAATTTATTACCTACAACTTTCATGTTTGGTGATTTTTCATTTGAGCCTTATTTTACATAGAAAAAGTATTATCTTTAAAACTTATTCAAATTAGCTTTGAATTTGAAATTAAATTGAATTGAAACCTGTGGTTCTAATTATGGTATATATTTTCTATGATGATATTCATGCTCATGTCCAAGCTTACTTTCCGGACTTTAGGTTTGAAGTTTTGTTTTTGGGTCAAACATGTGGTTAAAGTCAAAATTGCTCCCAATTATTTTAATTTAATTATTTAATTTCCTGGTCTATCACAGGGACGTCACGATCCTTCTATGGGCAGCAGCTCTCAGGCAGCGAGTGACAGAAATTTGAGGCCTAGAAGTCCCAAGAGAGCAGCTGAACATGAGATAGAGGAAGTGGATGAAGTGAGATACTATGAGGAGGATGGCAGGCGGGAGAGGGCTATGCATTGGATGACAGAGGGACAGCTCTTCCATATCACATTCTCTGACTTTGCCTCTATTCTTAGACTTGGACATGAGAGTGATGACACCGTGAGGATCCATGACCGGGGTGTCATGGAGCCTTTAGAGCTGAAATTCATGTATCCGAGAAATCAGAATGACGTGGATCGAATATAAGGAAGAAGCCGATTTGGTACCTACTATGGGACTCTCTATAGGCTGCTCAGAAAGACCATCACTCCTAGAGATGGCAACACCTCGGATATTTCACTCTACATGAGAAACTTAATGTACTATCTGAGGATTGGAGAGGAGACACCACCATTTAGTGTTGCGGATTTCATTTGGCATGAGATCAAAACCATTTCTGAGAGCCCTCAGAAGATTTGTGCCTATAGTCCTTTCATCATGTTCATCATAGAGAGGGTGACAAGCTTGAAGATTCAAAAGGACACCCAGCACAAGCCTCTACGCCCTCCGGTACCTCACAAGTTTCGGATGCCTTCTCCACCACAGGATGAGCCTCCACAGCACCCAGATCCTCAGCAGCAGCAGCACACACAGCAGGAAGGCGACCAGACTCAGCAGCAGCATAGTCAGCTGCAGCCGGGGCAAACCGGTCTGACCGGTTCCCCAAACCGGTCTGACCGGTTTGGGCCTGGCAGCAGCTCATATCCTGAGCGAAGGACTTCTCCTATTCGAAATTTCATCTCCATGTTCACTGGTATTTGCAAAGGTCAGAGGGATGTTGAAGTGAACATTAGGCAGCAGAGGATTGAGAGCAAGAAGACCAGGGATGCGGTGAAAAGATTACATGCCAAGATGAGCCCGGATGATCCTCCATCACCTATCTCACCACCTCTCGAGCTACCTGAGATACCCCCGCTTAGAGACATCATGACCGATCATATGAATGCGGGTTACTTTGAGGAGTACGGTGACATCTTTGGGTATGGACACGTTGGTTCGAGCTCACAGCCTCCACCACCACCTCCTCCGTCAGTTGGTGCTCCAGGGACTTACACCTACATGCCTACTTCATAGGGTGACTTGTTTGGCTCCTCGTTTGGATTTGCACCCCCAGGACCGACCTATGGAGCTGCTACACTTCCGTCCACGTCATATGGCTATGCTGGCACTTCATCTTCGATGGCGGGAGTTCAGTTTTCGATAGCACCATCTCCATCTCCTGGAGACTTTGCTTCACAGGCAGCTGCTTCTATCTTCGGACCTACTTCTGCTCCTAGTCATGGTATGCTTTGATCTTCCACATCTCACTCCATGACCAGTACATCACTCTAGATTATCACTTGCACATTCAATTGAGTGAAGGTTTTCATTGGACTACATCTTCTTCGTCAGATGATCATAGCCCGACCTTCTAGTGGCGGAGACGATTGGAGAGATGATGGGAGTACGACTACAAGCTTCTTCAGGCCCTTTATGGATGATTGATGACAAAGGGGGAGAAGAATGGATTAAAGCCTAGTTTCTAGTCTTGTAGTCGTTTATGATTTTGGATGTAATAAATTCGTACTCTATCTATTTGTGGACTTGAGACATTGTAATGTGTGCTAATCTGTGTGTTGAACTTATTTATATTCTAAGTGACAATTTGTTAGTATGATTTGACATGTGTTGTTTGGTGCATTGTTGTCTCACATGTGCTGCCTGGGGCAAAGCCGGTCTGACCGGTTTGGTAAACCGGTCTGACCGCTTTTGTACTGTGTTGAGGTCCTGACCCCAAACCGGTCTGACCGGTTTGGTAAACCGGTCTGACCGCTTTTGTACTGTGTTGAGGTCCTGACCCCAAACCGGTCTGACCGGTTTGGTAAACCGGTCTGACCGCTTTTGTACTGTGTTGAGGTCCTGACCCCAAACCGGTCTGACCGGTTTGGTAAACCGGTCTGACCGCTTTTGTACTGTGTTGAGGTCCTGACCCCAAACCGGTCTGACCGGTTTGGTAAACCGGTCTGACCGCTTTTGTACTGTGTTGAGGTCCTGACCCCAAACCGGTCTGACCGGTTTGGTAAACCGGTCTGACCGCTTTTGTACTGTGTTGAGGTCCTGACCCCAAACCGGTCTGACCGGTTTGGTAAACCGGTCTGACCGCTTTTGTACTGTGTTGAGGTCCTGACCCCAAACCGGTCTGACCGGTTTGGTAAACCGGTCTGACCGCTTTTGTACTGTGTTGAGGTCCTGACCCCAAACCGGTCTGACCGGTTTGGTAAACCGGTCTGACCGCTTTTGTACTGTGTTGAGGTCCTGACCCCAAACCGGTCTGACCGGTTTGGTAAACCGGTCTGACCGCTTTTGTACTGTGTTGAGGTCCTGACCCCAAACCGGTCTGACCGGTTTGGTAAACCGGTCTGACCGCTTTTGTACTGTGTTGAGGTCCTGACCCCAAACCGGTCTGACCGGTTTGGTAAACCGGTCTGACCGCTTTTGTACTGTGTTGAGGTCCTGACCCCAAACCGGTCTGACCGGTTTGGTAAACCGGTCTGACCGCTTTTGTACTGTGTTGAGGTCCTGACCCCAAACCGGTCTGACCGGTTTGGTAAACCGGTCTGACCGCTTTTGTACTGTGTTGAGGTCCTGACCCCAAACCGGTCTGACCGGTTTGGTAAACCGGTCTGACCGCTTTTGTACTGTGTTGAGGTCCTGACCCCAAACCGGTCTGACCGGTTTGGTAAACCGGTCTGACCGCTTTTGTACTGTGTTGAGGTCCTGACCCCAAACCGGTCTGACCGGTTTGGTAAACCGGTCTGACCGCTTTTGTACTGTGTTGAGGTCCTGACCCCAAACCGGTCTGACCGGTTTGGTAAACCGGTCTGACCGCTTTTGTACTGTGTTGAGGTCCTGACCCCAAACCGGTCTGACCGGTTTGGTAAACCGGTCTGACCGCTTTTGTACTGTGTTGAGGTCCTGACCCCAAACCGGTCTGACCGGTTTGGTAAACCGGTCTGACCGCTTTTGTACTGTGTTGAGGTCCTGACCCCAAACCGGTCTGACCGGTTTGGTAAACCGGTCTGACCGCTTTTGTACTGTGTTGAGGTCCTGACCCCAAACCGGTCTGACCGGTTTGGTAAACCGGTCTGACCGCTTTTGTACTGTGTTGAGGTCCTGACCCCAAACCGGTCTGACCGGTTTGGTAAACCGGTCTGACCGCTTTTGTACTGTGTTGAGGTCCTGACCCCAAACCGGTCTGACCGGTTTGGTAAACCGGTCTGACCGCTTTTGTACTGTGTTGAGGTCCTGACCCCAAACCGGTCTGACCGGTTTGGTAAACCGGTCTGACCGCTTTTGTACTGTGTTGAGGTCCTGACCCCAAACCGGTCTGACCGGTTTGGGAAACTGGTCTGACCGGCTTTGGTACTGACAGTGTGAAAAAGTTTTGTAAATTGCAGATTCACCTATTCACCCCCCCCCCCCTCTAGGTGACATCAAGGTCCTTTCAGTATCGCACTGACATGGATGCATTGACTGCTCGATTTGATGGCTTGTCTACTTGATACCAGCAGGTGATTGATCGTCTGACTCAGCTTGAGCAGAGCTTTCAGGACTTCAGTGGACACTTCTACTCCATCTACCCACGTCCACCTCTTTCACCACCTCAAGATGACTAGTCCCTTCTTGGTATTTGATGCCAAAGGGGAGAGATTGGGAGTGATGTGATCTTCAGGGGGAGCTTGGGAGCTTGCAGCTTGCATGTGCATGAAAAATTTGAACTTTGCATTGCATATTTATCTTTCCATGTTATATGTGATGAACTATGTGTGGATGTAATAAGCTAGAACTTGGATGTGATTTTATTTCTCTAATGTGTGATGAACTACTATTTCTATCTTATGATGGACTTGTTCTAGTGGCTTTATGGTTGTTGAGACTAACACATGGAATGGACAAATTTTGTTATACATGTGGTTGCCTTGATCTTCATGTTGTAGGGGAAGCTTCACCAAAATTGTCATATTCATATATGTGTGTGAAAATTTAAATCAAATCTCATGCACACACATAGGGGAGCTATTCTCTTTTATTCAAATTTGAAGCCCACTACTCAATCATACACTATGGTATTATTTGCTATGAGTAAGTGACTTCAAGTTTCAACCCTCAATTTGTATCACTCCTTTGAAAGGGTTGTCATCAATTACCAAAAAGGGGGAGATTGAAGGCATCTAGGCCCCTAATTAATTGAGTTTTGGTAATTAATGACAACACTTGTGGACTAACAATTTCATTTGAGAATATGAGAATAAGTTAGTTCCAAAAGGTGCAACGAGCTTCAAATGTTGGTGTGTGAAAGCATGTGTGCTATGGATCATGGGAAGCTCAAGGAAAAGGTATATAATAGGGCTTTTAATTTTGACCGGTCATGAGGTGATTAGAGGATGAAATATGACCGGTTGATAGGCTAGATAGCCGTACTATCAAGAGGGATCAACGTCGTTGGTTCAACGAAATATTAGTGCCACAATGGTCTTTGAATTGCATGTAGTGCATTTAGAATATATGGTGACTAACTTGGGTATGGGCACATTGCAAATCTTCTGGAAAAACAGCCAAGTCGTGGTAGGCAGACGGTCCGCGGGGTCTTGGCGGACGGTCCGCGAAATTCGAGTTAAAAAGAAAATGTTTAATCCTATGAAAAAACCGAATGGACTGGTCCGAACGGACCGCGGACGGTCCGCGGCCTCGTCGCGGACGGTCCGCGGAGTGCTGACGTGTGGGGCCTTGTGCGCTGACTTGGTGCGCTGAGCTGCAATGCTTGGCGGACGGTCCACGTCTCCCTTGCGGACGGTCCGAATTAAATCACGCAGAGACGTTTCCCGGGGTTCCAGAGGGGAAGACCGTCCGGCCTTGCCTAGCGGACGGTCCGTGGTGCTCGCGGACGGTTCGCGGGGTCTTGGCGGACGGTCCGCCGGGCCTCAACGGTCACTTCTGACACACGTTTGACTGCGCGATATAGTCGTTGTAATTTGAACGCGGACGGTCCGCGTGGACCTGGCGGACGGTCCGCCGTGCACGTTTCTGAACGGGTTTTTCCCCAACGGCTAGTTTTGACGAGAGGGCTATATATACTTCCACCCCGCGGGCTTGGAGGCTCCCTTGGCACTTTGAAAAGCTTGATACTCATTCTAGAGCCCTTGTTCTCCTCTCTCTCACTCACTTGCTTTGAGGTTGCATTTCTTTGTGAGATTGAGAGCTTCTAGTGCATTGTATCAAGGATTTGATCATTGTGGCACTAGGATTTCATTGAGCTCGTGGTTGATTTGTTACTCTTGGAGGTTGCCGCCTCCTAGATGGCTTGGAGCTCGTGATTCCACCGAGCACTTCAAGAAGATTGTGAAGTTGCCGTGGAAGATTGGTGTGAGAGGTCTTTGTGCTCACCTCACCGGAGTGGTGAAGAGCAACTCTAGTGGAATCGAGATTTGGAGCGGTTCATTGGTTCTAACCGGCTTAAAGATCAAGAGAGTCTTGATAGAGAAGCGGTTGAACATTGAATCCATCTCAACGTGGACTAGGGGTGACCGGCAAGTCATCGACACCACGGGATAAATTTGTGTCTCTTACTTGTGGTTTGATCCTTGCTTTACTTTGAGCATTTACATTTGTGCAAGTTATTTACCTAGAAGTTGATTATTACTTGTCATCCTAGGTTGCAAACCCCTCAACATAGGTTTAGAATAGCTAGAGATTTAATTCACCTTATGGTTCTAATTAAATTTCTCTAGTGTTGTGATTGAAGTTCGAAACCGCCTATTCCCCCCCCCCCCCTCTAGTCGGTAATCCTAGATCCTACACCAATGCAACTTGTAATAGAATGTTCTTGTTTGTCAGTGGTTCTACCATCCATCCTCTTTGTGATGTATTTCATTCGCTTCTACGAAGCTATGCAATATAAAGTCGGGAACTATTTGTTTCTCATGATTTTCTCTATTTTCGTCTCGGATCACAAAAATGCGGCCCACATGACTTGCGCTTGCCTTCTCTATTTTCTCTAGCACATTTCTTGGATCGATGAACTTGCTATATCTAGTTGGCAAGTTAGGTCTAAAACCTATCGGCTTCTGGAAGGCCGAAAGCCCTATCGGCTTCTGGACGGCCGAAAGCCCTATCGGCTCTTGGCCAGCCTATAGGCTCTCAGATTGCCGATATGCCAATCGGCGCCGATTACCCTGCCTTCCGGGTCCAACAGGACAGTTTGGGACCTATCGGCCAGCGGACGGCCGATAGGTCCTGTCGGCGCCGACAGGTCCACCGGACGCTGCAACATTTCTGCAGCGCTCCTCCACATCAGATCCACGTAGCCTATCGGCTGTTGGACAGCCGATAAGTTCCCTATCGGCTCGTGGGGAGCCGACTGACCTACATTTCTACAAATTTCCCAATCCGGTACCCATTCTTGTGATTATTTATTAAAATAATATTATTTAAAAAAATTCCTCTCCAGCGATGGGTTCGATTTTTGCTTTTGCCAAATCCAACGAGGGTGCGACCACTGGAGAAGGCCTAAGAATCCTTGAATGTTGGGCCCAAATGGATAGCGCACACCTAGCCCAAGCTGAGCCTGGACCTAGCCTACTAGGCATGTTTCTTAGTGGAAAAAAGTCAAATTTACTTTCATGGACAATGGACTGAGTTTGTATTTTCACCCAAGACTTGAAAACCATCCGAACAGAGTCCCAACTCCCGAAACCATATACCTGACCTCTCTCAGCCGAAACCAGTCTAGGTTTATTCTACGTGGCACCAATCCAATGGTCCTACGTGCGCGTCACGTTAGTCTTGAGGAAGGTAAATTATACTTTGCATGATAGTTCGAGGGATCCAATGTACCTACCTAAAAATATTATTTTTATTAGAAAAATGTACAACTAAAAATCCTAAAATATGGTTTAATCATATAAAATTCTTTTTAAATTGAACAAAATATGAAACCAATCATAGATTTTTTTTTTCTAAAACCATGCTCTATCTCTTAGTATATAATTTTTAAATATTTAGATTTTGCCAAAATGGACTTTGTCAAAAGTAAGTTTTTCTCGGAAAAGATATACAACTAAAAAAATCCTAAAATTCGGTTTAAACTTATTTTTTAAAAAATCATACTCTATCTTTCGGCACCTAGCTCTAGCTCGAAGTTATTTAAATTTTTATGGTCTCTTGTATTTATTTAGTAGTAACTACCATAATAGGCCCTGGCCTGGATTCCAGCATACCAATAGGAATAGAATCTGGACAATTATACATCTTGAGTCTCCTTTGATCTTAGAAAAATCATTTTTGCTCAAAAAAATATGAAGCTACTTTATTATTTTTTAATAAAATCATTCCATATAAGTTCAAAATAATATGGAACTAATTTCTTATTTTCGCTGGTAGCTATACTTATTACTATTCTCATTTTTAAAGCAGATTTGAATTTTTTTAATTGTATATTATTTCTAAGAAAAATAATACTTTTTGATAAAATGCATTTGATCCCTCGAACTATCATGTAGAGTTCAATTTACCTCACTCAAGGTTGATGTGGCGATATGTAGGACTGTTGACTTGATATCATGTAGTAAAAAACCAGACTGGTTTCAGGGAGGGAGGTTAGGTGTGGGAGTCTATTCCGACGGTTTTCGAATTCCAGGGTGAAAATGTAAACTCAACCCATTGTGCAGAGAGCTAAATACGATACTTTTCCTTCATTACGCCCGATCTGGCTCGGTCCAACCCGAACCAGAGCCCTCCCTCTTCTCTAGTTCTCTTCTACGCCTGACTCCGCTTGGTCCAACCCCAATCAGAGCCCTCGCTCTGATTAGGACATGTACAACAATTTAGACCGTTGTCGTCTATTTGACACATATAGACAGTTAAATAAACAACTCTACAACGGGATGTTTATTAAGGTGTATGTATGATAATTATTAATATGTACTCTGGTTACTATTGTTTTGCACAGGAGCTCGTACCAAAACAGTAGACGAGATAATAGACAACAACACTATCTTTTCTCATTAAATGATGACCATGTCACCTCATTTTGCTTATATGGACTCAAATAGACAGCTACCGTCTAACCGTTGTACATGCCCTTAGTTCTCCTCTCTCTCCATCCCAAGTCCCAAAACCCTTAGTTCTCTTCTCTCCATCCCAAGTCCCAAAAGCTCTCGCGCCTCCCATTTTTCTATGCAAAACCACCATGCCCCTCGGCCCTCCGCCCTCGTGAACATCAATTCTGTCAAGACTGCGAGGTTTGAAAGAAATTGAAGACAGAGACTCAGTAGAGCGTGACAAGTTCATTGCTGAAAATTATATGCTCGTGAAGGAGAACGGACGAAATAGACATCCTGAATTGACCGCAAAAAAAAAAGACATCCTGAATTCATGAAAAAGCAACGTCTGCATGTGCATAAACCAGTAGACTGATGAAGAACCAAATTAAATTGCTCGGTAGTTCTCACCCAAATACTATTATTCATCATCTGCACGCGCCATAACTCCATAAGCAATCAAAGACGATAAGAAGTATGACCAGGTTTTACAGATTATTTGCTGACCGTAGCACCGCACTAAACAAAGCAGGAATTCCGCAAGAAATTATTATCAAAGTGTGGAATATCAGAATATATATACGGCTACTGAATGAAGAACCAGCAAAAGATTTCAGCTCTAATGGCTCAATCCAATCCCACCTATTTCTGCTATCATTGGCATTTAACCAGAACTCAACGAAGCAGCCTGTATCTCTACAGCTTGTCATGGGCTTTTGCCTTGTCGGCGGTGGCAGCAGGCTGCTGGTGCTCGAGCAGATAGCGAGCAGCCAAAGCTGCTTGCGTAGCAGCACCATAGGGTAGGGCGTCCTCATTGACGGTGAAGTAGGGGAGCTGATGCCCACGAAGTAGCAGTAGGTGGATGGGATTGCCTCGGCATAGAAGGTGAAGTCCTCGGCACCCATCAGCAGGTGCCTGTCCCTCACGTTCTTGGAGCCAACCATCTCTCGAGCCACATTCACGAAGAAATCGCGGAGCTCAGGGCTGCTACTGGTTGGGGGAAAGAAAGGGCGGTCCTTGGTGAGCAAGTCCACGTTAGCACTGCATCACTGTACGGATGCTTGAGATACAATCACCTGGGACATGAAAAACAGAGAGTAGTTAAGGATCCTCTGCAGGACAATTCACAGTAAAATGTTGGAGAACTCTGGAGGGGAATAGCTGAGAACCCAGCACATGTGAATGTCAGAGTTCTGACCATTGTGAACTCAACCCAGATACTAACCTACCAACCCATAAAAACCATGAATACTCAGCTTTCTAGTGCAGTAAACCTATTTACATTTAAATTAAAACGTGAAAGAAAAATTTCTATTATGTGTACTCAAACAACAAATTACATGTGAGCCTTTATCCATGTAACATGTGTTACAGTATTGGCAGCATGCATTACTTTTCCAAAAAATTTTAAAGTATATACATAAGAGAATTAGCGCCATGAACTGGTCTTGGGCTCAAATTACCAGTAGTACAGTCTAACAAGTATGGAGGATAAGGGAATGAACCAAATTTGGGTGTGCACCAGCTTGTTTGTTTACCATATACTTTGGTGGTAGTATATGTTCAAATTAAACAACACAGAGCATGAGCTGCCACTTGCAAGTACACACTTCCTAAAGCTCTCGATAGAATGGGCAGATTGATCTATTTGATAATTAACTATTCTAGTTAGGTATATAGTGCCTATTTGATAATTAACTACTTGATAGCATGTTCAAGTATCCATCTATGTAATGCAGCCTTTTAGTCCTGTTTATTTCCAAGAGAACCTAATTCCCCAAAAATAATTAAGAAACCGAGTATTTAAAAAGTAACACAAAGCGAGCAAACTACCTAGCCCTTTCAAAAGAACACGGAGTGGAACTTCTCTATCTTTGTCATTAAAGCCCATGCATCCTTTTCCCTTTTAGTAATCAAGCAATGCAGTGGTCTATTCAATGATAAAGACAGGAGAGGACAAATAAATTCAGAAAAGGCTCGACAACTGAAAACTGTTGTTAGAAAAACCTTGTGTCATCCTTCATCAGTAGAGCAAAGCAAGGACAGAATGCACACTATCAAAGCCAAAATGCCATTGCCTCTTCAATTCGCTGCTTTAATTTTCGGTAGGTGATTAAAAAATGCTCGGTAATGGCAAAATGCCATTACCTCTCTTTCAACTGTTGTAGGTGCCACCTATTGTTACTGAATCAGGGATCAAATTGAAGGTACCGCCTCCTTGAAATTTTCCAACTGTTACAACCTGCAGAACAAAGCATGGACCTGAAGGAAACAATTATATGCTGGAATGTAAATAAGAGGTGCAAAATCATTTTTGCATATGAAGTACAAATGCCTATATTGAACAATTATGAGTGTAAAACTTAAGTTTTATATTATATATAGTAATGGATACAGGGTAATTTGTGCTGCCTAATTATAACATGTCCAGGCAAATTAGGGCTGCCTCATGGGTAGTCTACTAGTTTCCATGTTAGTAGCAGAATAAAAAGTTCAACGCGATTTTGACAAATTTCAAATAGGTTTCCCGTCAGGCCATCACAAATCATTCTACGAAATTTGTTTTACTCTTGTTCTGTAATCTAGACCAATAGTCAACAGAACAATACGGCACGGAACCTCTATGGAAGGGAGCTATCTAAATCATATAAATAGAAATAGAAAAGGTCAACTAAGAACACGGTTCCTTGCTTGGAAATTTATGGCACACAACAACAAATTAAGTTGGCCAAAGATGGGACGGTACCTGTGAGTCCAGGGGATCAGCTTCCCACGAAACAAGGTGTTGAAGGCTCACAATAACATTTGAGGCAGCCAATATCGGATCTATAGTGTGATGAGGAAGTGCAGCATGCGCTCCTTACCACTTATTACGGCCTCAAAGACTCCACCCCCAGCCATAATAGGCCCTGGCCTGGATTCCAGCACACCAATAGGAATAGAATTAGCTACATGAACCCCAAAAATGGCATCTATATTTTCCACAGCTCCGGTTTCTATTATTTTCTGGGCCCCACCACCAACTTCCTGGGCTGGTTGGAAAACAAGGACTCCTGTACCCTACAGTAATCGAAAATATATTCCTAATCATATAGAACTCGTAGGTGATTAAATTCAAAAATTACAAGACAATTCATACAAAATTATATGGAAGCAACTGAACTAAGTCACTTAACCAATGGTCGATGTGGACTGCCAGGATTAGTTGTGTGCTGTCTAAGAATGATCATTTGAATAAAATTTTTACTGACTAAACAGTGCACACTTTCCCTACAAAGAGAAATATAAAAAGTTGACACATGTGCTAATCTATTGCCATGATTAAAAATAATGCAATGAAGAATAGACCCAAAAATGGCTGAGAGAGGCAATATCTTGTATTTCATAGGTCTACCCAGAAAACAAACGGATGAGTCTATTGGACTAAAAGAAGCTACAACTTACAAAATATAGTACCCATTTTTATGTTGTTCTAAATAAAATATAAGGAAACTACCAGTAGATAACAGTTTAATACACTTTGTAATCTCAGGGACTAAGAAATTATAAACTAGAATAGGGTATTGAGATATTTCTTTCTGAAAAAAGGTTAAAAAACAGAGCCTGACTCACTTTTGTTTGCCCAAATCCAAGAGGATTGAGGATATTCCTTAATGCAATGAAAGTAAGAGAATGATCAAAATAAACGAGTGTTAACATCTTCTATAAGCTTTGAAGGCTATTCTCTCATTATTTAATTAAACAAATCTCCCTTTTCATTGCCGGACATACAGAATAGGCGCTAGGTGAACCCTAACCATTTATGATTTTTCCATATTTAAATTGAAAATTCAGATATGTCCCTCAAAATTTGAAAAGAAAATGTCAATTATTTCAGAAATTGTATTATACAATAAGAAATTCTCATTGCTTATAACTAAAGAAGTATTTTAACCCACCTTCAACTCATCCATAGCGCTCCTGAAGAATCTAGACATATCCCAACAGCATAGCTACATTTGCATCATGTCCACGTCCATGCATCTTCCCAGGAACTTTGCTCTTGTGCCCCCATTCCACACTTTCCTGTAAAACAAGACATCAATTTTAACTAATGGAACTTGAAGCCGATACTTGCTTGTATGATTACTTCTGCAACAAATCTTTCTTGATTAACTAATGGAGAAAAACAGATACTTGGTTGTATGAACAGGTTGGGTTGGTATGTGTGGGTTTGTGGTTAGGTTGGGCTGTGGTCTGACTTGTATGTACTTGGTGGCTTTACCTTTCCTTTCTTAATGAAAGGACATGCATCTCTCCTGCGCTGTTTCAGAAAAAAAAAAGCAGATACTGTCTTGAATAAGAGGGGTTGGAAAGGGAGCTCCAGGTGTTTCCTTCGTAGAGGACAGGAAACTATTGATCCTATTTTCTCTAGTGGCTTCCTGCCTAGATTTGCTGGCTGCAGTGTCAGATGTGTTTAGTTGGGATGCCCTAAATCAGGAGCTGATTTTGTTGGGGGCTGGTTGCTACACAAATTTAGGATTTCTCAGACCACCCAAGATAAGATGGCTACTAAAATAAAATTCCATAGCAATCCAGTGCAAGTGATCTTTTCCAGTATATCGTTCTTGCAGAAATGGCGCATACTTCTCAAGCGAACTGACCAAGGAAAGGTTGAGCTGCATATCAGGCGTGTGATGAACTGGCTGTAACACATTTCCCCAAGTAGTGGCTGGCTTAGATATTGGAGAAATCTAGCACAAAGCTATTGATCATTGATGTAATTGGATAGCTTTTGCTGGTTGTTTCCTTGTTTTCAGCTTGTTTTGTGAACCAATCTGTAAAAGCTGGCTTCCCCAGCATTGAATCTTGTGACAATTTGCTTTCAATATAAGCATTGGTATACTCCTTAAAAAAACAAAAGTTTAGGCTCCGGAATTTACTATAATTAAATTATCAATATAATAACTGAAAACTGATACTAAAAGGTTAAAATTTAGCGAGTAGTACAATGAGAAGCAGCTCTCCATATACTGACTAGACAAATCAATTGGATTGTACAAATTATGGACCTATTGAACCAGAAAAAGATGTACAGCACTTATCAAAAGTCTCACCAATTTAATCCCAAAGATGCAACCTTGAAACCATTTTCAGACTTGAGAAACGTTTGGAGCTTAAACTAAATTGCATCTCAATTTCAAATTTAATCCAAAATTTTGATTTGAAACTCCTCCCATACCTCCAAAATTGAATTTCCTTTCATCAGCAATGAGCATTCCTCCTCCGAAGCTCATAAGAAGGGGCTTTCCAAACAGCAAGCCTTCAATGTTTGAACGACGTAGCAGAGTGGTCTGCCATATCAATGACTGTGAGTCCGTGGCAAGCTATCAGCTTCCACAGCCCGTAACTAGTTTGTCCTTCAAATTCTGAAGGTTTGGATCTGTAGTTGGAAGCCGATTCTTAACTTACAACAGTTCAAGTGTCATTCAGTGGTACACGTGACCAAATCTCAGGGCAGACTATCTTGTACCTCAATGGTTTGACACCAATCTTCATCATATCAGCATAGAGCATCATGGCATTCAAGACATAGCCAAGCATGCACTGCCCACGAATCAGTAGAGTATAGGTAAAGCTATCAGGCACCATACCTGATTTTCTCATGTAAGAGAAGAGCTTACCAGCTTCGTGGTGTTGGCTATCTACATAGAGGCCATAAATCAATGTCATATATACCACACTGTTTGGAATTAAATGGCCTGCTTCAGCTGTAGAGTTTGAGAAGAAAGAATGAAGATGATTGTGCTTCATCCCTGAGTACTCCATCACAAACCTGACCGCATCCTGAACCCTATTCTCTCTGCACAGACCATCAACAAGAACTGACACTGTGATAGCATTAGGTGAAATGCCTCTCTCTATCATCTCCTTGTGCAAACGAAAAGCAGCATCTATGGCGCCATTCTTGGCATGGCCACGAATAAGAGCGGTGTATGTGACCACATTAGGCTCAATTCCCTTGGCCACCATCTCAGTGTATATAGCCATTGCTATTTGCATATTCCCTACCTTTGAATGCCCATCTATCAAGGAGGAGTATGACACCACATTAGGCTCAATTCCAACCTCTGTCATTCTTGTGCATGTAGCTAGCGCTTCCTCCAAATTCCCATTGTTGCAGTACTCATCAATCAGTGCATTGTAAGCAGCTGCATTCAGATTAGCACCAGATTGCCTCACTCCTTCAAGGAACCTGGCCGCTACCTGAACTTGCCCTCCGTCACAAAGGCCTCTCACAACAATGCTGCAGGTGAACTCATTTGGGCACAGCCCTAGCCCAGTCATCTCCTGAAAAACTGCTAATGCTTCCCACGAATTTCCAGATTTGAAAGCTCCATCCATCAAACTGTTATACACAGGAACTGTAGGAATAACCGCAAACCTGGGCATGTCAAGAAACATCTTCTTTGCTTCACTGAACCTTTTCACCTTGCAGAAACCATCAATCATGGTTGTGAAGATAACAGCATTTGGAACGAGGCCACTCTTCAGCAGTTCCTGGTACAGCGCAAATGCACGGTTGACATCATGTCTCTGACAGTGGCCGCTCATCAGCACATTGTATGTGTACAGATTAGGCTGCATCCCTGCTTCCTTCATAGCATCAAACACCCGCTCAGCATCATCAATGCAGCCCTCTTCACAAAGCGTGCATATCATCGTCGTGTATGTGACCACATTCGGATCAATCCGCCTCGCCACCATCTGATCCCACACCTCCTGAGCCTTCGTCACAGCACCCTGGTGCCGACAGGCGTTGATGAGCGTATTGTACGTCACCACACTGGGCACCATTCCCCGGCTAAGCATTTCGTCGAACAGCTCCCAGGTGTATCCGAACCTGCGGGCTTTGACGAGCCCGTCTAGAATCGCGTTACACGCCGGTAGCTCCGGCAGCGTCCGAAGGCGGCGGAACACGGACAGCGCCTCGTCCAGCAACCGCCGGTGGCGGTTGCGGAGGCGGAGGTGGTGCGTAGCGAGGGGGTGGCGGCGGGAGAAGAGAAGGCGGCGGAGCGACGGGGAGGGGGAAGGCATGGGGGTTTGCGAACCCGCCGCGAGCACGCATCAGGAGTTACCGGGCTTTTCACGGGCTGCCAGGAAATCGGAGCCGTTCCAACAGAAACGAACGGGCTGGAGTGCTGGACGGAACCGACGAATCTGTCCCATAAGAGCAACTCCAGCAGGGCCTCTATATGGCCTCTATTCTAAAATTTAGAAGCTTGGAGAAAAAATACAACTCCAGCAGGGCCTTCAAATGGACCTGCATTTTGTATTGGCCTCTAAATCTCCCCACCAAGCCCCCTCCAATTTCCCCTCCAACCATGGATCCCACTAGATATTTCCCATCCATTTGGCTGACAGGTGGATCCACGGAGAAATAGAGGCCCGAGTTCATATGCCCACTGGAGTTGAGTGTTTACTTTGGGCCTCTATTTTTTAGAGATAGGCCTGCAAATGAGTTTCGGAGGCCTCAATTTGAAGGGCTCCACTGGAGTTGCTCTAAAATTGTTCTTTTTTTTCTTGCGACCACGCCCTGTTCGTTTGGCTGGTGGCTGGTGGCTGGCGCTGGTTTTTGCTGAGAGAAAAACACTGCTGGCTGGTTGGTGGCTGGCGCTGGTTTTCGCTGAGAGAAAAACACTGTTGGCTCGCTGGAAACAATTCAAACGAACAAGACGGTTAATCCAGAGTTCCACGCTTGACAGATATGTCCTGATCTGTGTTATATTTTCATTTAACCCCGGAGCTATCTGTACAGATTGGTCTTAATTCCAGCGAGATTGGATCCGTTTAGCTGCTGCTTGTATTTCTTCCGCCCTGTTCGTTTGGCTTATCAGCCATCAGTCAGCAGTACTTTTGTCTCACAACGAATCAGCCAGCCAACCAGCCAGCAGTATTTTTCTCTCAGCATAAATCAGCACCAACCATCAGCCACTGGCCAAACGAACAGGGCGAGTAACCAGTACTAACAATTTGCATCATCATCTGAACGAATGCACTAATTATTGAAAAGTCGATTAGAACGGTTCGTCTATGCAAGCTTGATTCCTTCTATACTGTGCATTTGGTTAATTTTTCACGTTCCTTTTTAGCAATAGTCGTGCCTCACTTGGATATCCATATGTACATGTACAGACTAGTTACTGCACGTTCCCACTTCTATGATGTTGAAATGCAGTTTACTGTGATATTTGGATGATTCCAATGTTTCCCTGTGTTACAACCTGAAACAAGAGTTCAAATGCTGTTATTTTTTTATAACAAAAGGTGGCATCCGTCTTGTATGTGGAGTATGCACAAATATAGTGGCTACATAATTTTGTATTAGTCCATAATGGATTGGCATTGTGAGCCTCCGTGCTCCGCCTCCACCATTTTTTAGTTACCTTGGCATGAGTTCATATAGTCAGTGTCAATTCATTTCTAATCGTTCAATGAATATTTGTGTCGACTATACCCGCGTCAACAAATTCAGTTCGAATGGTTCTATGGCATATGTTTAACGGCGTCAGGAATACACTTGTGAATGTATTTCATTTTTTATGCTAGATTGTCAGGTCTCAGATAAACTTGGACCATCATTCGCGGGCGGGCCCAGTATTGATGCATGGGTATTCAGCTGAATACCCAAAAAAATTGGCAAAAAATTTATACACATAATATATAACATGTATATGTATCAAAAATAGAAAATAACCTCACAAAACAGACTTACCAATCTCATATCGACTCTTGGGCTCAAATTGCTTACTTCTCAATCTTATTTTGGTATTTAATTATGTGTTATAAATCAATACTTGAGACTTGCAAAGATTCTTTTCGTCCTTTAAAAATTTTGAATACCCAAACCTCAAATCCTGGACCCGCCGCCTGAGCGGGCAAGCCGCAATGTCATGGGCTCATGGCCGTCTCGCATTGAGCTCAGCAGCAAGCCCATCCATCTCTCTCGACCGTGGATGCAGCATGTTGAAGAGGATGTAGAATTCACTTTTTTTAGGCACTAAAGTTGTACACGTACTATTTTTGGGAGTCAATTGAATTCTTATTTGTAATGCTTTGTTCTCTAGCTCAAACAAGCGAACGGTAGTCGGTAGCATGGCCCCCTTTGGGGAGGTCGGGAGTTTGATTCCCAACGGAAGCGAATTTTTAGGCAGATGCACAAATGTGTGATGGTTGAGTGGCCAGTCTGACCCTACACAAGTCGAGTTTTTTTTCTAGCTCGAACAAAGAGATTATGTTTGATGTCCGTGTTTTATATTTTATTTTCTATATACTGCTTTTGTGTGTATCTTAATCTAAATTACACTGAAAATTGAGTAGAATGTTATAGCATATTCTAAGCCTATTAGAAAGAATGGAGTGCCAAGTGCCATTCGTCGCGCCTACAAAAGATGGCTCTAGTATTTGTTGGGTCGTGTCTTCACTGAATCGCCGACTCGAATGCGTCTATCGCAGGACGGAGTCCAATGCGATTTGAGAGGTAAGGAGCACGAGGTGTGGCGAGATGAAGGAAGTTCAAGATAAATTAGGACCTTATATATACCACTTGAGTATTAATAAGGATTATTTGGATCGGTACCATTATAATTTTTAAAAGTTAGAGATATAACATCACAATTCACCTACTCGCAGGGACGGAGTCCAATGCGATTTGAGAGGTAAGGAGCACGAGGTGTGGCGAGATGAACGAAGTTCGAGATAAATTAGGACCTCATATATACTACTTCGCCCTGTTCGTTTGGCTGGTGGCTGGTGGCTGGCGCTGGTTTTTTCTGAGAGAAAAACACTGCTGGCTGGTTGGTGGCTGGTGGCTGGCGCTGGTTTTCGCTGAGAGAAAAACACTGTTGACTCGCTGGAAACAATCCAAACGAACAGGGCACTTGTGTATTAATAAGGGTTATTTGGATCGATATCATTATAATTTTTAAAAGCTAGAGATATAACACCACCATTCACCTATTTGGAAACATACCATTACAATTCTTTGTTTCTCACAAAAATACCACAGAATATGTATGGAGACATTTTAGGTCCAGCTACAATCGTACACAAATACGTATACTCTGTTGCAGCTACTCTCCCCTATCATTGACACGCGGGACCCACATGTCATCTTCTTCATCCTCCTTCTTTCTTCCCCCAACCGGCAGCCGCTCCCCCTCACTCCCTCCCTTCTCTCACTCCGCGCACCGGCAGCGGCGGCATTGCGCTTGCGCTGCTCTGCTTCGACGCCAAGCCCTTCCTTGCCACGCTTCCAAGCCCTTCCTCGCCACGCTCACCGCGAGCTCCGCTTCTACCACTCCCTCCTCGCCTTCCCCTTCTCCCTCGCCGCCTGCGCGCAGCAGGTCACCGTCTCGCTCCCCCGCGCGCTCGCCACCCACGCCAACACGGCCGACCCCTCCTCCTCCTCCCCGCAGCTGCCCCCAACTCCACCGCCCCCGCCACCGCCTCCCCGACTCCCAAGCGCTGGGAGTTCCGCCCACGCGGACTGAGGAGGAAGATAACCGACGTCCGGGTCCCACACATCAATGAGTGGGGAGAGGAGAGGTAGCAGGGTTATTTTGAGCCATACGAAAATACGGAGGTCTTCGGTGGGTCCAAAGGAATCATAGACAGGTCAATAGAATCAAAGACATATATAATGGTACGGTTCAAAGTATGTAAGAGTTGCAATGGTATATTTTCAAATAGGTGAATTGTGGTGTTATATCTCCAACTTCTGAGAATTATAATGGTACCGATCCAAATAACCCTATTAAAATAATGATACAATCATTGGCCCGTTTGGGAGAGCTTCACTGCACAAAAATAAGCTCCAACTCCAACAACTTTATATTTTTCAGCTCCACTCCGCCTACTTCAATTAATATGGAACTGTCTCAACGTGTTTGGCTACAAATGTAACTTCAGCTTTAGAAAATATAGGATCCGAAGAGAAATGTCTTTCTTGCCCATGCATTAATTTTGTTGGCCCGGATTTTTCTCCGTTGCTAGAATATAGGACAAAGAAAAAAACTCGGTGGAAAAAATAAAAAAAACGACGCGAGGGAAAAAAGAAAAAAGCTCGCCCAAAAAAAAGAAAAAAAAACAACAACGCGAGGGGAAGAAAAAAACTCGACCGAAAAAAAAAGAAAAAACAACGCCAGGGAGGGTTTTCGGATGGAACGTCGGTCTTTTTTTAATTTAATTAATATAAAAGGATCATAGAGAATTGAAAATCATTTCCACCAAACAAAAAAACCCATCCCTACCCCTCACAGGGGACCCACCTGTCGGGTTTTGTAGAGGGAAGGAGAACAAGAAACACAGGAAAACAAGAAAAATTGGATGTTTCAGGCACTTTTAGTTCATTCTCCATAAAACTTTTTTCACCCAACGTCTCGCGCGTACCCACCTCCGGCCAGGTGGGCCCCTACCTCCCCACACATAAATAATGTGCCTCTAAATTTGAGAATAGCTAAAGCTCTATATACACACGTGCAACCAGCTAGAAAGCATCTTTACATGTTATATTTAATTTATTTTATATTTATACATGTGCGTGCGCACATATGCCTTTGCTAATTTTAATAATAGTGGGTAATTTCATCATAACTTCATGAGAATGTATGAAATTTTGGTTTTTGGAGCACCTCAGATGTTCCATATTTTATCTGAAGTTAGCCTTTAAAGGCTTGTTTAAGAGCTGCACTCTATAAAAATCAGCTCCAGCTCCAGCAATTCTAATTTTTCAGCTCCACTCCGCCTATCTCAATTAATATGGAGCTAGCTCAACATGTTTGGCTACAAATGCGACTCTAGCTCCAGAAAATATAGGATTTGATGAGAGATACCTTTCTTGCCCTTGCATTGATTTTGTTGGTCCATTATTTTTTCCACGTTGCTACCGGGACAAAAACGAAGAAAAAAACGAAAGAAAAAAAGCTGCGGACAAAACTGACGGAAAAAAAGAAAGAGAAAAGCTGGGTGGAAAAAAAAGAAAAACAGAAAAAAAGAAAGAAAAAAAGAACTCGGCAGGAAAAAAAAAGAAAAAAACGATGCAAGGGAAGGGGTCGCGCGCTCAGTCTTTTTTTATTGATGAAAGGTACGTGTAATCGATGATAATGGTGAATAATTTTACCTCAACTCCATGAGAAAGTATGAAATCTCTTTTTTTCTGGAGCACCTCAAAAGGTGCTACATATTTTACCTGAAGTTGGCCTCCAACTCCTTTTTTGTTGGAGCTGCAAAACTTGAAGCTGCACGTATTTGAATAAAAAAATTAAGAGCGGAGTTGTAAAAGTTAAAGCGGAGTCGTGCCAAACAACCTCTAACTCAACATTTTTTTAAAGCTATAAAACTTAGAAATGCACGTGTTTGATAAAAAGATTAAAAGTGGAGTTGTAAAAGTTGGAACGGAGTGTGTCAAACGGTGGCCGGGGCGGTGGGGGGAGGGTGACGCGTCGGAGGCCGGGCGGAGGGTCGGAGGGCGGGGGCGCATCAGAGGCCGGGCAGAAGCGGCGCGGAAGCGTCTGAGGGCGCGGCGCGTCGGAGGCCGGGAGCCGGGGCGCGTCTGGTGGCCCCCGCGGCGGGAATAAAAAAGAAAGAGGAGAGGATTGCCTCCCCTTTCTACCAGCCGAAAATACGCTTTCGGTAGTGGTTTGCGTAATAGTCCCCGTCTTGTCCTTCCTCCATTCCTGTTCCTTCCTTCGCCTCGAGTCCTCCAACTCCAGCCACCAAGACAAGCCCGATCGCACCGCGCAAGAGGAGATTTCGAGGGGTTTAGCCCGGTCGGCGACTCGGATCGAGATCGAGACGCCATGAGCGAGGTCTTCGAGGGCTACGAGCGCCAGTACTGCGAGGCCTCCGCCTCCCTCACCCGCAAATGCACCGCCGCCGCAGCCCTTGAAGGAGGTAAGCCGTTCCCCTCCAAATCGGTCCGTTTCCTGGGAGAAATCTTCGGTAGGGTCTCGCTCCGAATCGCATTATTCTCTCCTGATTTGAAGTTTGGTTGATTCCATTGCAGAGAAGCTGAAGCAGAAGGCAGCGGAGATCAAATCCGGCATCGATGGGGCTGAGGCACTGGTATTCCCTTCTCTCTTGTTTTGTTTTTTGTTTTTATTTGAAATGAGCTAATTTGTTCTTGTAATTTAGAATTGCATTACTTTCGCAAATCGCACAGAATTTGGTTTTGGAATTATATTCAGCTATTGGAAAAACAAAGAAACAAGGAATGATCCTTCTTAGAGCTATATTTTGCATCGACCGTGGAAGGATTTCAATTCTCAGGATTAGACCATTGCGTAAATTTAGGGACATTTTCTTCTTAGGATCAGGATAGGCAGTGCGCTAGTGGAAATTTTCTGTGGTGCTAGATATAATTGGACGGGCTGGAACAGTGGTAATTCCATTTCTCTTTTCAGATAAGGAAGATGGATCTTGAAGCAAGGAACCTCCAACCAAGCATTAGAGCTGGGCTCCTAGCAAAGATCAGGGAGTACAAGTCAGATCTCAATAACATCAAGGGAGCATTGAAGAGGATTACCAGTGGTAATGCACAGCAAGGGGCGAGGGAGGAGTTACTGGAGTCAGGAATGGCAGATGCATTGGGGGTATGTTATTATTCCCAATTCATGCATGATTCCTACTTTGGAGTGAATCATACCTGTTTGTTTGTTAACAAGGTTTTGCATGACATGTCTATATTTGAACCATCATTTCTGATTTCTATTGTTACTATGATAAATTTATGTGTTTGGTTGCTGTTAGTTTGGCTTAAGTTCTGTAATGTTACCCCTTTGATTAGGACACAAGTGCCTCTAAGGCTCCTTTCAGTATTGCAGTGAATGAAGCATTAAACTTTCCATAGATATGTGTAGCTGATTGGGACAGGCATAATGCCTTGTTTGATTAGATATCATCTGAATGTGCTGATTGTCGGTGTTAGTTTGGATTAAGTTCTGCAATTTTACCTTTTTGATTAGGACACAATTGTCGGTGTTAGTTTGCCTTAAGAATGGAGTTGTTGATGTTAGGAGGCAAGGCGACCGAATTATCCTAGTTCGGTTGGTAGTTGGAGATTTGGCTCTGAATGTGATCAGTGCCTATGCCCCTCAGGTAGGCCTTAGTGAGAGCACCAAGATGCAGTTTTGGGAGGATTTGGATAGCATGGTTAGTACCGTGCCTATCAGCGAGAAACTCTTCATAGGAACACTTCATGAACGAATAGATTTATAGGTTGTATCCATTGAGAGAGAGATTTGTTAGACATGTGTTATTTGTCAACCTGTGAAACCTCCAGAATCTGTTTATATGCTTAAATATGGTTTTTCAATAACATCGAAAATTTGCAAGACATTTTGATTGCTTGATTCTCAATAAATTGCAAATTAATGCATCTTCTGTTTCTTTCTATGTGGTATGCTAACATTGTATTCTTGTTTGATTCATGCTACATTGAAAGTATGTTGTGAAATGTTTGACCATATTGTTTATGCACCATTGTAGATAGAGGAGATACCAAATTTAACATCTGGCTGCACTGAGTTTGTCGAGTCAGCACAGCAAATTTTGGAAGAGAGGAAGCTTAATCAAACATTACTAGCCAACCATACTACCTTGCTTGACTTGCTTGAAATCCCACAACTGATGGACACGTATGTA